>JAPDSC010074127.1:90110-147311 GCA_026290005.1 Latrodectus geometricus | reverse complement strand
TGCCTTACCTTAACAAGTTTTGTCCGTATAGATGTCACATAATTGGGTATTGCTTTTAAATTGAATAAATTATTTATGAAATTAAGTTCTATTCTTGGATCAGTGATGAATATTTGAAATCCTTCTTCAGTACTTCTTCCTGGAAAAAAAAAAAATAGTTTTTAGCTAAAACGCTTAACTGCACAAATATTTTGTCCAGGGACAATCAACTTCAAAACATTTTTTGAAGTTGATTGTCAAAACATCAACTTCAAAACATTTTTTGAAGTTGATTGTCCAGGGAATGGAAGAGATGTTAATCTGTTGGTGTAAGGCCAGGTGAGTAAAGAGAATGACATAAATTTTCCCAACCAAGTTGTTGTATTGTATTCCTGGCCTCGCGTTAGCGGCCAAGAATAGTACACCCTTGCGATTAACCAGTGCTGGCTCCTTTAGTTGCAATGACAGTTCCACACATTCCAATTGGTGCGATTACAGGTCCGAGGGATCGTTTGGCCCGTTGGTAGCAGCTCATAATGAACGACAATGCAGATCATAGTGTTTAATAATCATTGATAATGTAGCTCATAATGCTTAGAACGTTTGAGATTGTATACAGGACTTTTTTTGTCACTAGTCATCATTTGATGGAATATCTATGATCTACGATGGCAAGACAGCAACGATAAATAGGCTGCCACTCGTTGTTGCTTGTAGACTTCCAACAGCGTGTCCAAAAGTGTGAGGAAGCCACTTTTTCAACCTATACGTCTTACTTAACGGGTGCAGATGAAATCTAATCGTTTCACATGAAACGTTAAATTGTCTGGAAAGTTCGCTACACGTCTGACTACTATTTTTCTCAATGGCCGTCTGCAGAGCTTCGCCATTCAACACCTGTGGTCTTCCAGTGCGAGCTTCATCGCAGCAAGACAAATCTTTCGACTCGAATTTGTGAAACCATTGCCTTGTTGTACGTTCCTCCACAGCACTATTCCCAAATGCTTAATATATTCGGCGACTTGATCCAACAGTAGTTAACGCCACTTTGAAGTCGTAAAGCAAACAACACCAAACGAGATCCTTTGACATATCCATTTCTCTTCTGTACAAGTTACGATTGATGAATGTGCACATAAGATCTGCTTTTGTAATGATTGATATTCTTACTCTCGACTAACTGGTGTCTCAACCATATCATACACTAATTTGGATGCTTATTCTCACTTCACTCAATTGCAACGCAATAGCTTTAAACATTTTCTTGTTTACTTGTAGAACTATACTAAAAGTATTTTAGTATACAGCATGAATGCAAATAGTTTTTTTGTTGTATCATGAAAGCTAACAACTGTTGATTACCTCAGTGCAAGTTGTTGTAAGTTAAGATGGATGAGAAAAGTCTTGTTTTTGGTGTTTCTCCGTGTATTTCTGAAACATTAACAAATAAAGTCAGTTTGCGCACTGCGCGAGTGCTAATCACGAACCCACGTAAGCTAACTAGAAAGAAAAACGTGCCATTTGTCTTTTTAATACATTTCATTGGACTAAAGGATGCTTTAGTGTAATAAAAATATTTTTACTATATTTATTAATGTATGTATTTACAATATTGGAAGTATTATGAAAATACATTTTCAATTATAATATATACCTAATTATTTCATGCCGTTCTATAAATAGAACCTTTTATTTTGGTTTTTAAAAATGTTTTTACCTATTTTAGGAGGTGAATGTAAGTCAATTATTAAGCTAACTTCCAACGTTTTTTCCAATTCAATGATGTCTTCATAATTTTCAAGAGAATAACACAATCCAAGGTTCGTAAGCTTTGGCTGGAAAAGTTCGCAGCAATTCCTGGCGAACACCTGTGCCGTACATTCCACAAAAAATTCATCACATCTGAAATTTAAAATATGATAAATATCATTTAGACAAAAATCTTTCACATCATGCATCCCACAGAAAATGAAATCACGGAATATTTTATAAGTTTTACATCTATTATCATCATGGTATAAAATGGTTCATTGGATGTTATTTATTGTAGTGACAAAAGTTATAAGAACATATAAAAAATGACCAGACTGTAAAAAATTACCTTCATTCGCTTGTTAACGCTTTTATTAAAAAATAACTTATATTAATGAAACTATAGAATGTACAAGCATTGTACGGCCCAATATACAAACATTTAACAAATGAACCATAAAACTGCAAATTAAATTATCAATGTATAAACAAGTTTCTTTTCCTTATTATCAATGTTGAAGTAAGCTTGATAATTACGATCATAATTCCATTATGTTATTATTATAAATAAGATGACAAATTTTCCATTTGCTTATACGTTCTGAAATATATTTTTCTATATAAAAATAGAAATTTTCATAAAATAAGTAAATAAAATATCTTTCCAATAATTGGATAATAACTCATGTATATGCATTGTCTAACATAGAAAATCTAACATCAAGATATTTTGGGTGTATAAATATAGGTTTATTAATTTTGAAGAATACGTAGTCAAATATGCTGTGCAAAAGATATAAAAAAAATCAAGTTAATCACATGACTATAATGCCAAATAAAAGATAAAGAAATATCGGATAAGCCAATTGTTCTCTTTTTCTTCAAGCAATTCAGTATTTTGGGAAGTTGAAAGCTACAGAAGACATTTGTAAATGAACAGTTATCTGGGCAAAACAGTGTATTTCAATAATGGTATTTTTAGATGCTAGATTGTACGCTTACGTTTGAGTGGTTAGTTTCACTAACATATCACTTCCAAAATCCGCGTCAATGCTTCTTCTAACCATATAATATATATTTTTCTCTGACCATATAGTCCTGAGGGATGAATAAATATGATATGAAAAGAGTAGTGAAAGATCAAGTTTTTCTATACTGACAACAGAACGCATATATAAATTCATATGAAGGAAAGCTATATAAGTTCCTCAAAAAATTTCTGATTTTAACATTCTGCGTTATATGCATGAAGTTCAGAATGTTCTAATTATCTATGAGGACAGTTTCAAGAAGTCGATTGAAAAAAAACTTTCTTTTACGAAAAGTCTTTTTCTTTACAAATTATCGAAATGAAAGTTACAATCGTAACTTCAATTAGTAACATTAACAGCTAAATAATAGAATGTGCTGCTCAGTGAGTCTTAGTTCTGTATGATTAATGACAGTCACCAGATGAGAGTCTGGTGGCAGTGAGGAGATGGAACCAATTTGACCACTATTGTTGTATACCTTACAGCTCCTCGACATGGAATAATAAAATTCGGGGTACCATCATATAGAATAGCAGTTCAACCCGAATTACTCATCATAGACATACTTACGGTAAATTAAGTGTTAAAGAAGTGCTACAACTTGTGTTACCTTACTTTCAGCAGTGGCAAATGACATAATATCCTAGCAGCACAACACAACATCACTCACAGCACTTATCGGCAGACAAGACTTGATAAGGATATTTTATATATATATATATATATATATATATATATATTGGATTGGATAAAAAGAAACCCCCATTATTTTTTACGTAGAAAGTTGCAGTGATCGATATTTCTCGAAAGTATCTATCAAACAATTTCAGATTTATGCTTGTCAGAAAGGCGATACTTTGCACTAAAATATTCTTTTCTTGTTTCTGTTTGGTTCTTTCACTTGTAAAGTACAAGGGTGCTAAAAATGAAAATCTATACAGAGAAAATTCGATATATTTTATATTATTTCTTTGATGAAAGTGAAAATACAAGCCAAGCGGCTGAAATTACGAAATTCTTAACGTGGTTCCATTACTGTAACAGCCAATCACGTGCTCTTTCGATTTCGTTGATTACATGCAGGTAATTTTGATATTATCAATGCATCTCCCTCAGAAAAATCCGTCTTCGAAAATGTCGAAGAAAATCTCATAATGATCGGAGTTGACAGGTATGACATTCCCAGATGCTAACTGTCAACTCTAAAACAGTTTCAGGTCATTTGCACCAAGCGGGTTGAAAAATGTTAAAAATTATATACATTTTTCTTAAAGTGTTTAAACAAAGATTATAATAGAAATTAGAAAATAAAACAGTTTAAGGAAAAAATATAATTTCTTCATTAGGAAATGAAAATTATGTCTAACCTATAAAATATGACGTTTTGTTTCACTTTGTACGTCTTGTTTTCTCTTAAGAGAATTTACAATATGCTTCGCAAAGGAGTGGTATTTGAATATTCATGTTTATAGTAAAAGCTGATATGATTCCAAATGAAATGTTTTCAATCCTCGCATAAAACCTCTTTTTATTTATGTTATGTGCTTAGAATGAAATAAACATGAACTACAAATGTAGGGATTACATGGCTTTAATTTTGCTGCAAGTCATCAAAAATCATTTAAATACTTTCATAATTTTTTCATCAATACATACAAATATGTATGTGTCATATCCTGTAACATGACAAACTTTTCAACCAAAAGATGTCATGTCATACAAAGTATGAAAACTCATGTTTGTTTAATTCTTTAATAAATTTAATAAATGCTCGTGAAAACAAGTTTACAAATGAAATATAACTTACCCCAAACTGTTTTCGATAACAAATTTCCGAACATCAAAATGTTTCATGGATTTTTTTAATTCTTGGTATCGCACTTCCATTTCCTGTAAGTGATTTAGGAAAGGAACTGCCTTCGGGAAAGCCACGGGGAACAGAATGTCTCCATAGATGGCTTTTTCCAGCAACCAAGTTAATTCTTTTGGAGTCAAATAGGTGAATGGATAGCCTAATGCTAGAGTGGAGTACTCTACCAAGTCTAAGAATGAGCGGTTATAATCTGAAAGCAAAAATGTCCAAAGATTTAAAGATAAAGAAATGCTATGGTTTTAATAGAAAAATATTTTATTGACTTAATTAATATTTTTGTGCATATTTGAACTTCGAAAGAGGAATTAAATAAAAAACACAATAGAAACGTTGAAAACTTATGCTGTTCCATAACATTTGAATGAATGCTTTAAAGATTTTCAATCACCTTTTTTTTTCGGGATAATCTGTTATTCATCCCAAAAAATTAGATTTGATTTCAAGTTCTGCTGCCACTTATTGCCCATGAGGGCTAATACAGTAGGGGCGTTTGCCTTAAAGTACCACGGGAAATAACAAATTGTTTCCAAAGTTCCTTTTAGTCAAAATATATATACTATTACATGAAGTATATTAACTAGCATGTGTTAATGGTTTTAAGTAGTTATACAAATTTAAGAATATTTAGAGCTGAAGATTCACAAGAATAAAAAAATGGAGATTCATAAAATAAAATAATAGCTTGAAAATATATTTACATAATTCTCTTAATTTTTACTAATTCTCCTCAAGCTGTATTTCCCTTATTCCTGAATTCTAGTTTGTGGACGAAGTATACTTAGTAGTCTAAAGTTAAAAATATTGATTATGTGTCATTTTAAAAAAAAATTTTTGGTACTGAGAAGAAAATTTATTCATTTTGAAAATCATTGTCGAGAAATGATACACAAAAAGGCAAAGTTATTAATATTTCATATCCAAAAATGTGATACAATTTCAAAACTTTTGCCATCTTGAAGATAATGTATGTGAATCAATCCCGGAAATCTACAAATTATATGTAATAATAAATTTGTTATTGAAAATCTAATCTATATTTTCCTATTTGCAAACACACAAATATATATATGGAAAAAATAAACCTGATTAAGAGAATAACGAAAATATTTCAAACTAGTCTAATCAAAGAAAAATTAAATAAAAAAAAAAATCATAAAAATGCTATTGGCAATGTATAGCAATTAATCAGATATTTTATGCAGTATTGATATATGTAAAAAAATTTAGACTAAACCAAATTGTTAATTGCCCAAGGCTACAGATGAATTTCCATACATCATGTGCTATGTTCATCTGATTTTACTTTTAAAAGATCTGTGAAGTTTTTAACAGAATGTTATAGTATGAGGGATATTTTCATGGAAATAGCTTTATCTATAGATATTATACAAAATAAAAATTGAGTATTTTGCATGACCTCAAATATATCTTAATGTATTTGCAAATGGCCACGAGACAATCTACAGCAAGATGATGTTCTTAAATCAAAATATCTCACAAATAATTTTTATTCATTTGTTAATAAACGGGTTATCATAACTAATAGAAAAATTAGAATATGGAATAGAATACGATTAGAATTAAAATTAGAGTTTTACAAGAACTGCAATTACACAGTTTAATATTATACTTCCTAATTCCTACTCCATGACATTATGTTCAATTATTGTGTCTATAAGTTTCACAACTATCTACATTTTTTACTCACAGTAAAATGAAGTTATACTTTATTAGTGAATAATACTTGATTAGATTTTTTGATAAAGGGAATATCTACGGTAGAGAGTATCTTACTATTGATTTTGCATTGAAGAAATTCGGGAATACATATACAATATGTATAATAACTAAACCTAGAAATCTAAACTAAGCTAAAATTCGCTTAATATGGGAATTTGAAAGTGTTGGCTTACTTGTTTTGTAAAAAGGCTTCCTGCAAATGGTAACTTTGGGATATAACGGAAAGTACTTGGGGTCTTCTTCTATTCCTAAAGACACGTCCTTGCTGATACTGTAAATGTTGGTAGTGTCCTTTCCCAGAGAATCCAAGAGCAAAAATACGATGTTGGAAATGACAAATAGGAAGCAGATATAGAAAATTGTACTGTAAATAATGAAATACACCTTGAGCAAATTGAAATAAATATAGGAGATAAAACTCTAATATATAATAATCTACATACACATATAAATTCATTTTTAGGAAGCTGGACCTAGGTTATAATTCTGTAAAAAGTCTTTAATTAACAAATGGCTTTTATTAAAATGCCATACAAATCTTGTTCAATATCACAAATTTGATATTACATAATATTTAATGTATATTTATTATTCGTTTAGTACATGTACCTGAAAAAAATTACATATTTTTTCATGGGAATGTCGTAAATATAAAAGTTATATGGGTGGGAATTTTGCTTTGGTACCTGTATATTATTCTTAAGACTTTATTTGTGTTTTTGCCAGCGCATACGTATGCCGATCCGTGCATTGTAGATGTTTTACCAAAGCGAGTCACGATCTGTTTCACCTTCTTCATGTCGCCACAGTGCCATGTTGAACGAACACTCTCTGGACTGTTGTCTCTATTCCAACGAAATCCTTTCGAGTTCCAGGATAGGTCCTCTTCTCTGGGTGTGTTTTTGGTATACCATTCCTCACTATACGAAAAAGATGAGTGCATTCTGGATTCTGTAAAAGAAGAAAAATGGCATTCACTAGAAACATTAAAGAGCTCAAAGGGAAGAAACTTGACAAATTTAATCACTAATTTTAATTCATTTTTCTTTATATTCCACAAATCTCAAAATTAAATTTTTTTTTTTTTTTTTACACAAATTATTATGTCTAAATCAGTATTTATTAAGATCCCACTTTCGTTTCCTTGTGGCTCTTCGACTAATAAATTAAAAAGTGTTCTAAATTTAGTTTTTACACTTTATATGACCAAAGGTCACTGGACATTTACTATTATTCTTTCAAATACCATTGGATGCATAACTAATAGGATATTTAGCTTCCTTTTTACTTTATAATTTAAGCTTACTCAATCACTTTAATTACTGACTATCCCGCAAGTTCTGTTAAACGGTTGGTAAAAGCAGATTCCATTTTACATGTAAGACGATAAACAATTTTACATTTGGTTTTTGTTAGAGTCGTTCTGGAAATCAGCCGAAGCCTCAACTCATCCCAAAGACGTTCCACGTGATTCCTGTGGAGCATTTGAGCCGACCAGGCAAGAGTATTTTCACCTAATTATTGTCAAACCAAGTTCCAATTTGCAATAATGTCAGAAGTATGCTATTGTCTAAAACAGGGGTGGCCAAGACGTCGACCGCAAAAACATTTTTGGTAGTCCACGCGACCATCCCGATAATGACCTCGGATATTAACAATTTAATTTGACTTATGAACATAGAATCAATGAATTATTTAAAATAAAAATTTACTACATTCTACGCTTTAAAAGCCAAAACAAACTGTGCAAAGATTTATGATTAAAGGTTTACGATTTAAAACCTAAAGCGGACATGATGAGCGTGATTAAAACATTCCAAAAACTATAGAAAGGTATGCATCTCAATTAAGAAAACATGAATTGAGAAACTTCAATAACATGGAGGAAGAGTGCATCCATAATCCAAACCGAGACTTCGAAGATTTCGCTTAATACTTACTGGTTTTGTTTGAAGAATTTGAAAGAAGATTCGATGACTTAATTAGGTTGAAAGAAATACTCAATTTTATGATATTTCCATTTAATGAAAATGTCAACATTGATGGAGTATCTGAAATAATAGGACATTTAATAGACATCACATCAGTCACGAGGAGTTGAGGAAGAAATTATTAAATTAAGATGCAATATATTTCTTAAATTCAGAGCATATTTAGCAATACTGATTTTTGGAAATTCATTTCTGAAGAAACGTTTCCAAATATTTACAAATTGATTTTGTATTTGAAATCATACTTTGGATCGAGGTATCTTTGCGAATCTGCTTTTTCAACCATGAACAAAAAACAAACATTGGTCGCATTTAACAGATGAACCTTTAATTCTGTGTTTATGCATTCCAATAAATTCGTACCAGCTACAATATGATAAACTTGTCGCAGATATACAGAGCCAAATTTCAATTAAACGAAGTGAATAGGATGGTCAGTTTTTGATATATGAATACTTTGAATATTTTCGTCAGTAAATTTTTATTTTATAAATATTAAATTTTTTTAGAAAAATTACATAATTTACCGTTTTTTCTTGTAACCGAAAATAAATATGTACGTTAATTTAGCTCTGCCATTGGTAGACCGCCTTTGATTTTTTAAATGTGGAGTAAACCCCGGATCCCAAAAGTTTGGCCACCCCTGGTCTAAACTGTCCTAGTATGTTCTAGAAATCATTTTGACCTCGCCATTTAAAACAAGCGAGTCAAGCTCAGTACAGGAGAACTTGAACAAGGTTCAGGCTTACTTAATCTGAAGATGTGTCTGATGATTTTTGGTCATATAATGAATGGTAAAACATAATTATTAGGTATATTATATGAATTAAATTTACAAATATTTATCTTTATTGTTATAACTCAGTTTCAGAGTGATTTTTGTCTGATCAACAAGAAACAATTTCTTCTCAATCTGGATGTAATACCATATGGCTGTTTCAGATTTGTTTCCTTCATCGAAACATCGTCAGAGTTTTGATTAATAATTTATTCGCATGAGTAAATCACGTTTTCATGAAATAGAAAACACTTGTTTTAAAATGTGTAGTCATAAAATCATATGATACCTTAAAAATAATTTCATGAAAAGTTTTGAATTAAGAACAACAGAAGGAAGAAAACATTTTCCATGTACTTTTCCTATGTTCCTTATTTATATTTTATTTGCCTTTGTCTAAATCTATATGTTTTTCTATGATATATTCATTTTGCATAATTTTCACCCGTAACCTTGCTAAAAGGATAGGGTTATTTTAAAAATTAAGGAAATTATAATACACACTTAATTGAAAATCTGTGTACAAGACATCACATTATTCGATATTTAAAAGAGCATGTGTTATATTCTTTTGATAAGTCAATAAAACATTATTTATGAGGATTTTAAATAAAAATATCATCTAAATAAATATAGTCACAAATATAAAAGTACAAACAGAAATAGATTAATATCTAAAAATCTTGCAATTATCTTATAGTCTTTGTCCTTTAATTTTATTTAACAAACTTTAGAAATATGCATCGTTTTAGATTTTTCTGAAGAAAAATTGTATTTATAATTAAATTAAAATATTTCCAATATCGATTCCATTTGGGATTGATAGCTCTGAAACAGTTCATATTGGACACAGTTATGCAAGCATGACGTCGGTTACGAAAATGTTTATGCTGAATAATTGTAATTGGGTTTGCTTGACCCTTCGGGTTAATTTATTGTTCAATGTGGTTGCTTTAATTGGGAATTGAAGTCTTTAAATTGTGGGATTTCGAATAAATAAAATCATTCACATCCTATTTTGGAATGAAACCCACAAACGTCAAATTACTCAAAAATTCCTTGAAAATTTAACTTGCTCATTCCATTGATTTTAGCCTATTGAGCTAAAAACATTATTAAATACATTTAAAAATCAAGAGTGGGGAAAAAATTAAAAAAATTAGAATGATTAGATAATTAAAAAACTTACTTTAACAAACGCTGAAGTACAAAGCAGAAATTGCCCAGATTATGAACGAAACCTCTTTTGGCTTTTCTCACAAAATAGTTAAATGAATTTTTAATGGAAAATTCAACTCACTTTGTTGCTTAAATAGAAACTTTTTTAAGAATATTGTGGAAGCCCAGTCGAATTCGCAATTATTCTTAAGTTAGAAAATCGATACCTATTATCGTAGTTGTTACTTTTTTCATGACAGGCATTCATTTTAATTTTAATCGATTCTGACACAACTTGTCATTTTCTAAAGATATAAACTAAGTTCATTTAAAAGGTCTTCTTAGACATTAATGGTGTACATGCATGACATAGAATGTGTTTTGTTTTCTCCATAATCGCTCACATTTTGATTAGCTATGCGATTAGCGTGTTATTGTAGCGTGATACAGCCTAAATAGTTTTCCGAGCCTATTATACTCCCAAAATTACTTTTTATTATTTGTGTGAATAAATTGGGAAATTGTTTTTAAGAATGTTTTTAATGAATATTTTGTGAAATAAGAATATCTTAGTTGGTTAGATTATAAACTAAGCTATTTAACGGTTTTATTCACTAAACTATTTTTCCGAACAAGAAATTAATTTTTTTTAATTTGGTATACTCAAAAGTAATTGATAATTTTTTTTAAAAAGCATATCACTTTTTTTAGAACAAATATAATTTTGAATAATGTTTTATAAAAATGTTAAAAATATTATTATCACGTATTTTATCAGTTATTTATACATCATGCCAAGCTTATGTGGATGCAAATTTTAATTTTTTTTTCTTATTCCAGTTTCATTTAATAGGAATTTGAATAATTTATTAAATCAAAAATTTTGAAAATTTAACAAATGTTTGACCGTATTTCTCTGGACTATACATGAAATTAATTAAATAGATTAGGAAATTAATATTATTAAGTAATTTTATTATTAAGGGCTGATTTTGCGAATATTTTATAAAAAAATGAAATTCTGGAAAAAATATATGATAGTAGAAGAAGATATTTTCAGTAACTTTCAGCATTATTTAATACAAAGAATTGAGCTGGCAACCGAATGGGTAGTGCTTTCATCCACAGTTCAACCGCTCGTAGGTTCGAATCACACCTTGGGTGTGGATGTTTTATGTAGTTCTGAATCCTCTTTAAACTTTAACTTCCAGTCTAGTTAACTTTCAAATGTGCAAAAAATGACCATTGAGCGATGACAAAAAATTTTTGGAAGACAGCAAGCATTTTTATCACTGCTGAAAAATATTATCAATTTTTGCTATTTAACAATATAGCGATAAAATTTTTGAATGTTGGGATATTTTGCAGCTAAAAGTGTCAACAATTTCAACACGATTGTTTTACTAATGTACTTTAATAAAAAAATTTTTTGGTTAAAAAATAAATAATAATATTTTTTAAACAGTTTAAAGCTGTAATAAGGTTTTTTGGATATAGTCTCACAAAAGACTTTTCATACAAAATGGATAATATTTTCGTTTTATATAAAAGGAATAAAAAAATCTTTTGATATTTGATTTGATGAATGGGCCATTCATTTTCCGCTGTGCGCAATGACAGAATCGTGTTTCTAAACTTCCATTACTAAGATCACATGGTATTACACTTATGATAAAATAATGCAATTAACTTTTATAAATGATCCGTGATTCCTTTTTTCTGGTGGTGTTTCTATAAGTTTAAACAAATATTTGAAAATCAATCATATTTTTAAGATTAAATTTTGAAATTTTATGATTCAGTATAAATATTAGAATATTCATTTTCTAATGACAGTATTATAGTAAATTTAGTAATTGCTTTCTGTCTTCAACTTTAATATAAGAAATAAAACAATTAATGCGAAGAATCAAATAATTCACACGCTGATGAAAAATATTATTACAAGAGGTACAATAAGTAACTGATTTTTTTTGATACCATGTTATGGATAGCCTAACAACTGAAGGTCGCTGCAAAACAACTTAATGTACATCGAATTTTCTCTCTTTTTTTTTAATATATAGATAGTAAGCCTTATTTATGTGTCGCAAAGAAGAAAGCCTTGAAAATTCGCAAGCACTCATCCAACAGACGACATGCGGATGACAGAAGCGCAAAATCCATATCCCATTATTCAACAGTGATTGGAATCAAATTTACAATCTTATGCACGAAAAAACACTGTTATATCACTAGACCACAGTAAGCTTCTTCTAATTGAGTTTTCAAATTATTTTTGAGATTTTTACGTCCTATTCAGCATTGACAGTAAATTTTACAATCTATCCAGAGTAAAATTATCAAGCCAGTATGTTAATGGGGTGATATAATTAAATTTACTTTTCTAGACGATAACATTTAATTTGCGACGTAATCATACATAAAGTAATAAGAGGACTCTTTAAGAGAACTTCATTAGGAATTGTCTCTGTTCTGTGTGGAACAAGAATAAAGTTGAATGAACTTTTTGCATTTTTTTCATAACTGATGAAAAAGAAATAGAATTCCTTATTCTAAATTTATGGAATAATTTATTTTAATACAATATATTTATATATAGTAAAAATTTAAATTTGTTCTATTAAATTATTTGATAAAGTCTATTATCTTATATTTTGGAGGTATATGTTTGAAATATTTTAAATTTATTTTCCAAAAATCTTGCAATGATTACTATTTTTTTCAAATTTTTTTTTAAATATGAAATTCTGTTCGTGTAGGCATAAAAAAGTAGCATATTAGTATGATAAAGTAATTTATATTCAATGTTTTAGAATAAAATACCCAAATATTGTTTCTGCTCTAAAGAAATGATTCACAGATGTTGACGTTAATGATTCCGATTATTTTTAGAAACAGTATTGATTTTTTGCACTACTTATTAATGATAGCGTTTAATAATTCCGTAGCAAATTTCTGAACTACCATTTATGATTTGATTTTAGAATTTATAACTAAAAATCAAATAACATTTAAGATGAATTAAATATATTTCGTATTGATTAATGCTAGACGTTTGACCAAATTAAGATTCTTTTAAAAAAAATAGTTCTGCCTTAAAAACATTTATAAGAAAAAATACTCCAAAAAAAAAAAAAAAAAAAAAAAAAAAAAAAAAAAAAACCTTATTGAAAGTATTTTCAAAGAATTTTCTAGTATTTGTTCATGAGGAAGAATTAAGATTGTTAAACTAGTTTTATCGCTTTACACTTTTTTTTACCCACGAAGTTTAATTCTTCTGGTTTACCGTTTAAAATAAATTATAAACCGTTACAAGAGCGTTTCAACTCATAGAATCAATTTCAAGCTAAAGATTAAAGCGATAACTACCTTGTTACCTTTTTTTTAACCCATTGGCATTAACCTTGTTATGTCAATTATAGAGATTCTTTAAAACATGTTTTGTTCTTGGCAAAATTGCAAATTCAAAAGGATAGTTAAAGTACTTGCTCAAGCACTGACTGTATAATAGTCGACTATTGATTTCATTATGAATGTCAATATTCACATCATCATTTTGTCAGATTTTTGCATGTCTCCAAGGCATATGATTATTCTTAGAAACGGTATTGATCTTTCGCATTACTGATTAATGATTCCGTTAAGCAAATATAACCTAAAGAGACTTAGAAAAGTATAAATATAATCCAGATATTTTACGTAGATTTACATCAGCAGGTAGTAAAAAATATAGACCTGTTTTTTACAGGAAAAAAAATTAAGTAGTTTTATTCCATGAAATTATGTTCTTATAGATTAATAAATTGCTGACAGTCTCCAGACACACCTGTAAACAACATAGAAAATTTCTAAATATTAATGTAACAAATTTTTACTGTGAACATTTCTGTAAGATAAAATATTTTTTTTAAATTGATTTGGAGATTCAGAATAAGTTATAATGTATGGATTTTGTTAGAAATGGTTTAAATGCATAATTTTAAATTCCACGTGGAAAAAAATTTTGTTGAAGAATATTCAAGTTTCTAGTTTCAAATTTTTATCAGTAAAATATATTTTTAAAAATATCACTAAATTGTAATTCCATTATTGTTAAGGAAAATAAATGGACACGCAAGAACAGAAAAAACAAAGATTTCATTTAACAGCTTGTTCATGATAAAATTGAGTTATGATTTTCAATAAATAGATATTCGAGATTATTCATCTTTTAACCACCTCATAAAATTTCACTCTATCTCAAATTACCGTTTTTGGATACTTTTTCTTTTACCAAACCGGGAAACTATTTTCAGTAAAAAATGCAGTCCATTGGGAATAGAATTAATATTTCAGAAATAGTATTAGTTGAAATATTTACATTCGAAGATTATTTACACGAAGGTATATACTCTGTGTTAGAACTCTTTCATTTACCTGGAACACATATTATTATTTAAGTTAAAAGGGCTTAAAGAAAGAATTGTCAGTTTTAAAAGATGTATTTTTGTCTTTATCTTTGGCTTTAAATTCAACATCTGAATTGCATGTTTTTATAGATGTCAGCAGATAGTCATAAGCAGTTGCCTCTTTGCTCGATTGGTATTCAATTCTTAAGTTAAAGTAATTCTCACACTCGCAAAATCTACAGCAGCACTCTTGGAAAATTTAAGTATACCTCGCCTCAAACTAATGGCTTACTGAAATTCTGTTATTAAAGCTCTCGATTTGCTAAACATAAAAATTACATTTTATTCTAATTCTACTACAGTTTTATGATGGATAAAAGAGTAAGGAAAAAGGAAATTGGTCTTTTTTGCTCAAAGCCGCATTTAAAAGATTCGTGAATTGACACAAGGTCAGTTATGGGAAGATATTCCAGGAAATATGAGTCCTGCTGACGTATTATCACGGGTTTGTTCCAAGAAGCAAATGACTTTTTCAAAATATTAGGAAAGCTCGTTTAATGCATGTGAAAAGTTTGGATAGCACTACTTACTTGTGCCGTATACTTGGCTATGCAAGTCGAACTTGCAAGCTCTTTTTTTCTTCTGATGCATTTTCATAGCTAGACGTGACTGGCCACGAATAATTCATTTGACAATGGAATGATTTTTCGTTGCTCTTTCAAGGATTTTTTGTAGTAAATTTGGACAAAAATATTAAATGACACAAATTATAATAAAATTCTTTGGAAATTTATTCCTCCCACCGCATTTTGATGAGGGGAAAGGTTGCTTCGCACTGTAAAGAAATTATTAAAACCAAATTTGGGTCAAACAGAGTTGACTTATGAAGAATTGTATGCTATGATTTGTAAATATAAATCTATAATTAATTGCAGATTATTGACTTATGTATCTAAAAACCCAGATAAATTGGTTCTTTTGACACCTGCTATGCTTCTTGTCGATAAATGAAGCATTCATGTATTGACCAATTAAACAAACTGAGTCTTTTTTAATAATAAAATAAAGAAATAAACTTTTAAAGGATTTACGGGAACGTTTTAGAAAAGAGTATTTAAGTCAATTGATTCAAAAAGATAAGGAAAAGCGATCTCACTTTCCTATGATAGGAGAAATTGTATTAAAGTGGGATGATAACAAAAAACGTTTATTTAGCCATTAACAAAACTATAGCATTAATTTCTGATTGCAATGAAAAGATTCGTACCGTAAGGCAGGAAATCTACAATGGAACAGTTTTGAGACCAATACAACGTATCTTTCCATGAGAGATACAGCAAATGATTGCGATACTAATACAGATAAGAAACAGGTTGATGAGAAACCTATTCCATTTGGCGTCGTTTCTTCTTAAGTTCAGTTGAGATATGATAATGTTATTTTGACAACATATACTTCGTTTGGTAGATGTGTGAAAACTCTAAAAAGACTTGAGACTCAGTCTCAAGGAATAGAAAGGATATTAGAAAGGAAAGGCGATGTTCCTGGTCGCTAAGCGGCGCTGTTTGTTACTTAATATAATTTACTTTATTTTGTAATGTTGTAGGAGAATAGAAATGCCATAATAAAACCCCGCTATTGTAATTGTCTCTGATACTGTTTAATTTTTTCTTTACTGAAAACACATAATTTTGAAAATATATCTTATTTTTATATCAAATCGTTTTCAGTATCGGGTAGATGCACAACCCATGAATTGGAATTTTTAAGATATTTTATTAAAAATATTTAATCTTGATTTCAAACAGAAGATACATACTTCTCAAATTGAACCACGGCCACTAACTGTTATCTTACTTGCATATGCCATTCTTCGTCTTAAAGCTGTATTTTCTGATCCAACCTACAAAAGCATGTGATGTTTTTCATCACATAAACAAAATTACATAACTGGATTCTCCTTAAAATTGAAATGGGCGCTTGTGGGTTTAGCATTCTTACGCACAAATGATATTGTTTTAACTTATAGGAATCATATATTGTGTGTTTTATTTTTTTACCACAATAGTTATAAATATTTTTCTCTCATGTGATATGTAATTTCATATTCAAATAATTATGGTTCACTACATAACATAAATACTTTTAAATACATTATAATAAATTTTCAGTTTCAGACTATTCCCGATCTTATTAACTACAAAAGTTTCCGAATTCATTTTTCAATATTGATTCAGGTCACACCCCGTTTATAATTAGAAAGCTTCCTCTATATTTTACACAAAATTACAGTTTTTAAAATTTCTTAGAAGAATGAAATTTTATTCCTAAATGTTTATTAAACTGTTTCACTGAAATGATTAGTGAAATCTAAAGTCATTTATAGTTATGAAAGTAATGTCATAGCACTGACCATTCACTTACCAATTTACGAGAGAGAGAGAGAGAGAGAGAGAAGGAAAATAGGAAAACTATTATAAATTGCGAGAAAAATTTAATATATATACTCTCGGTTGAAAGTTAAACTTTTCATCCCTCCCAATGAAAACTGCTTTTGCTGACGTTATTCAAAATCAGGCTACACGGAGAATGTGAATATGTAGGATTATTACAAAGACTAGGCGAAAAAAGCACGATACAAATTTCTGCTAATCGAAACCTTAAATATAACCAATGAATTTTAAATCGTGTTCCAGGAAAAAGTTAAGCACGTGGGTCAATCACTTTTCCCCATGCCTTGTCAAATCAGTAGAACATCACTAAAACCTATGGAAATTTTAACGTGCAAAAACTCTCCCAACACCATAAGTGTTTGGTTAGGCAAATACGGAAAATACTATCTTTTGCATTCAAGTGAGAATAGTATCACAATGTTTCATTTAAGATACAGGGAACAAACAACTTTAAAAACAATGAAAATAATAAACTATTAATCATAAACAAGTAAAAAAGGCAAAATGGAAATATAAAGAAAGGCTTGATTTATGGATTAACCCTCAAGTGAATGAAGCCTTCATCCTCTCTTACTTAAAATAATTCAAATAATTAACTTAAAACAATATATTATTTTCTCATTAAAATTTTTTAAATAAAATGAATACAAAACTATTTACAAATTTGTTTGTTCTTATGAATCATTATATTATTATATAGGATTTGACATGATAAATTTTATACAAATGAGATGGCAACAATAACTTTAGTTCCTTTTGTTTATTTTGTATGTGTGTTGATATGTGGTTGTAAATTTCTGTTCGTTGTTATGGAAGAAATACGAAAATTAGAATACCTGTCCTTAGTTTCTAAAATTTGTACTGAACTCGATAATCATTTAGGAATCAATGACAAAGATTTAGGTTTGTTTCTAGTTATTTTATTATAATGTTCAAAATTTTCCATTTTATGATTATTGGAACAAGAAATCTTCCTTTGTTTGACATTATTTAGTTTAATTAAAAATTTTTAAATCAAATTATATGTCACTTTTAAATTTTGAATTTACTATAGTAAGACAGTGTTTTATTTGTCTTATCATCGTTAACTGTTCTTGTTTATTATCCTTAGTGATTAAAAATGTGGTATAGTTTTTTTATAGAATAGTTATTTAAATACTTGTAATCTTTTTTCAAACTACATGACATTTAAGTATAAAAATATTATAATGTACTCAATATAAAGTAAAGGTAAATTGTTTCTTTACTGTAAAAAATGACCATAGAGCGTCAACAAACCAACCAATCTTTATAAAGTAAGAATAAAATTATTTAAAATCAAACAAGAAAGATGACTGTGTTTGAAAATACCAGAGTTCATAACTATTTAAAGAAACCTGAAAATACTTTGAATAATAATTTTCAACCATGTTATTTTTATATATATGAGTTCATGTGTCATGTTTAAATTAATAATTTAAATAATTTACTGGGTAAAAATACATTTTAGTGAGATAGCTTTTTTTTATGTTGGTAAAAATACTCAAAAGCAATGAAATTGTAATAACTTTTTTATTGCATTTTCAGTGCTTTTGTATGTGTGTCTATACTATATGTTTTACTGTATTATATGTTATAAAGTAATAAAAAATACAATGTATAAAGCTTTAGGTATAATGTAATCAATCTTACTAAATGTTTGAATTGTAAAAAGTTTATCGAACGTATTTAATTGAACCAATTTAAGTTAATAAAACTACAAAAAAATGCATTATGAGAGTTTAAAATTACACTTCAAAATTAAAAATTAAACGGTATTGTACAGAAAAAATCCTCTTTATTTGTCAGTAATTTATCATTATGTATATGGAAAATTCTCACTTAACTATAGAAAATTAGACTTATGGGCATTAGATATAGTTAAAATATTATATAATTTATTATTTCTAAAGAAGAATAAGATAAAAACAATTAATCATCCAACTGTAAAGAGCAAGGGTGGCCAAGACGTCAACTGGTAGACTGTGAAGACATTTTAGGTAGTCAACGCGACCATCCCGATAATGACAAAACATGAATTGAGAAACTTCAAAAACATGGAGGAAGAGTGCATCCATAATCCAAACCCTGACTTCGAAGATTTTGCTTAACAGTTACTTGTTTTGTTTGAAGAATTTGAAAGAAGATTTGCTGACTTAATTAGGTTGAAAGAAATACTCAATTTTATGATATTTCTATTCAATGAAAATGTCAACATTGATGTACATTGTCATAATGAAAATGTCAACATTGATGGACAACATATCTGAAAAAATAGGACAGTTAATAGATATCACATCAATCACGGTGGAGGAAGAAATTATTAAATTAAGATTTGATATATTTCTTAAATCCAGAGCATATTTATCGGTACTGATTTTTGGAAATTTATTTCTGAGGAAATGTTTCCAAATATTTACAAATTGATTTTGTATTTGAAATTATATTTTGGATCAATGTATCTTTGAGAATCTGCTTTTTCAACTATGAACAAAAAACAAACATTGATGGCATTAAACAGGTAAACATTTAATTTCGTGTTTATGCATTCAATAAGCTTGTACCAGCCACAACATGATAAACTTGTCGCAGATATACAGTGCCAAATTTCAACTAAACAAAGGGAATAGGATGGTCAGTTTTTGATATATGAATACTTTGATTATTTTCGTCAGTAAATTTTTATTTTGTGAATATTAATATTAAGTTTTTTTTAGAAAAGTTACAAAATTTACCATTTTTTCTTTTTACCGAAAATAAATATGTACATTAATTTAGCTCTGCCATTGGTAGACCGTCTTCGAAATTTTAAATGTGGAGTAGACCCTGGATCCCAAAAGTTTGGCCACCCCAGGTATAGAGTGTTGAGGAGATTATAATTGCTAATAATTTTATTACATAGTATTAATATAAACTGAGAATTATCTGTTATGTATTAAAATAAAAATCAGAGAAATCTTGTGCATTTTTACAAGTTTTGATTTAATTTATTTGATAATCTCTAATAGAAGTTTATTTAATTTTCATAATATATCTGTCCTGTCAAAGAAATATAAAGATTACTGTATCTTTTCATAATTTTATAGCAAAGTGAATTACAAAATATGATATTTCTCCTCTCGTAATATTAAAAAACATGATATAATTACCCCATATAATTAATAAGAAAACAATGATTAATTATAAACTTAACTGTAAAAAATTAGTTGTTCATGTATGTCTGTCTTTTCATAAGAAATTTTATTATATTGTGTCAAGTAAAAGTAAAATTCTAGATTATTTTTAGATTTAATAAAATCTTATATGGTTCCTAATAATTATTTTCGTTATATTAAATTTCTTTCATCAAAGAAAGAATTAGAATAAAAGCTTTGTGCTTATGATTTTTCTAAAATGATCTCTTGATGCTCTACACACAATTAAATTTCTGTAAGACCTTGAAGTGCTCTCTTAAATGTAACACTATAAATGACTAAAAAGTATACATTTAATATCGATTATAAGTTAAAGATAGAAAAGTTATAATAGTTAATAGATAGTTAAATAAACTCAAAGATACAAAAAAAAAATCTGCCCTTTTAAAAGTAATTTCTCTTTGCTAATAAATTGGTGAACAGTTATCTGAAATGTATGTAACTTTCCTATTTCATTTTGAAAATTTTCTTTTACATGGCAAAATTCTTTCACTTATGTCTGTTTTCAAATGCATTTTTGTATATGTATCATTTTTTAAAAATGGATTTTCCATATTTAACATAGTCTGAGAATATTTTTCATATTTCAAAACTTTAAGAAATTTCAAAATACTAAAAAATCAAAATTTTCTTTATTTGTATTTTCTCCTAACTACAATTGATAATTTTTCCATGTTATAAATTTTATTTGTTTAAAATGATGTGATGAAGTGTTGCATGAATTAATTCTTTTCAAAATCTATTGTTTTTTTTTGTTTTTTTTTTTGTATAGGTTCTTTAAAATTAAGTTATATTGTACATTGAAATCACCGTTGTTATACTTATTGCTGAAATGAAATTTAACTTGCCTAATTCAGTAATTTTCAAACATTTTTTTTTAAAACATGCCAATATATAGAAATATTTATTTTGTTTTATTCAAGAAAAATATTTTTACATTTTCATAAAATAATTAGCACTTTCTCTTATATGTACTTTTTAACTTTTTTAGAAAAATATAGTTTTTAATAAGATATCTTTTGTATTAACAGATAATTCCTTTTAGAAGTTACATAAAAATATCTAAACTTTTTATTTTGGCAGTACTATAAATAGAATCAAAGTCGCATGTGAAATATGAGGAAAACACTAGTTTCTAATCATGTTAGTCTTGAGGTTCTTTTCATATAAAAGTGTGTTGAAAGAAGCTTAAAAAGGATCTTAAAAGATAAAAATTTCCAACTATAATTGTTTTTTTATGAAAGAGTTTTGGGACTCAACTTTTAAAGGTCTTTTAGTCTCTAAAATTTTTCTGTTGAATTTCTTACAATTGATAAGTGATAAGAAAATTGTCTTTCAAAAGTATTATCTATTTGAAAATACACTCTTGAAAAAAAATAATCATGTGTATACAAATAAAAATAACAAAATTTTCAAAACTTATATTCAAAAAGACAATATTGTAAAATTCATTATATACTAAAGTTGCCACTAAACAATTTTAAAAGTGACTGTGTAATTAAAAATAACTAAAAGAAAGTGACTGCGTTAACAGTGTGTTTGAGCATTTATTCTTTATTAATGCAGAATTTAGTAAAACAAGCCATATAAAACAGACCATATAAGTGATAATGATTTTGTAAGCCTTCATTTTGAAGGTAGTTATAAATTTACTAGTAATTATAGCAATATCTTCATGAAAATTTCTGAACTGCTTGAATTAGATAATTAATAGACACTCCGTATCACTATTATACTTATAAAGATCCCCAACAAATATTTTGAAAAAATTTTAATGTATAGAAATATTTCAATTTTTAGAAAGGAGTTGTTAATTTACTAAAAAAATTATAAGTTTAATATTTGTCAGACTGTCATTTAAATGTATAAAGATCATGTTTTTTTATATTGATAATAATCATAGCAGTTAATATTTTAAAATAGCAAAAGAAAATTTTAGTATGTAAGTTTTAAGATTTGTGATATCATTGCTATGAAAATAAAAAGTAAACTTGTGCTTCGCAAACAATGGAAAACATAAATTCCATAAAAACCATTTCGAAGTGAAGTAAATTTCACTGTTAAGCAAAATATAACTTTAAATGAATAATTTGTCTGTAAATTTAAATTGATAATTTCATTAAATGTTGATTAGAAATAATTTGATTTTTTATTCATTTTTCTTGAATAAATTTTTTTTAAAAAAAAGTATCAAAGTGAAATAATATAAATTTTTATTTAATTTCAGCTGAATTTATCATTGCATTAGCTGAAAAAAACAATACTTATGATAGTTTCAAGAAAGTACTTGATGAAAATGGAGCCGAGTTTTCAGTAAGTTATATAAAATTTCATAAATTTTATCCCTTATTTAATGAGCTAGAGATAACTTATCCGTAACTCAATATGAATAACCAATTAAATTTCATTTTTTTGAGTGAAATTTGTCATATATAATTTGGTTAATGATATTTTTAATCAGGTAAAAACCGTAATTTTAATGATTTTCAGTTGGAAAAATAGAATACTTTCTTCAACATGGAGTTCATGTGTATCCCCGCTAATTGTTTCAATTTAATATTACATGATTAGAAATATATCACTATAAAACTGTGTTATTTTTATTTTTTAAATTTCAATTTATTATATCCATTTATTGTTAAGTAATTGAATGAGTTATTATTCTGCAACAGCTAAAGACTTTTTAGATTTCAAAATAAAATTTATTAAATTGTTAAATATGAACTTGAGAGAATGAGGAAAAGAAAATTTCTAAAGTAAGTAAAACCAGGAAAATAATTTCCAGTTAAGTCTCTGTGATATAAGCTGTTGTCTATACATAAGTTTTCTGAGATATGGTTTTTTACTTTGATAATAGGAACTATAAATGCCCATTTTTTTCATTAATTTTTCAGTGTAATTATTTTAGTCTTTATTGCTGTGTCATTTTGTTTTTAGTTGTCGGATTATCAATTTATCATTTGCTCTTGACTGACATAAGAGTATTCAAATTTTTTCTACGAAATTATCAGATTCATAAAAGTGATCACCTTTAGGAAATGTATATATTTGTATATAAAAAAAAAAATCTCAGTTTATTTAATGAGTCTAAGAATGAAAACGTAAAATTTTAATTTAAATTATAGTTAATTATTGTGGATAAGCATTTTGTATAAATGCTTGTCAACAATATTAAATATTATTTGCATAATTCTGCTAATTTAATTCTTTCTATATAAATTATATATTTTGTTAGATTTTGTGTCAACCATGTGATTGAATGTACATTACAGTGTTATAATTTTTTCATAAATTCTGATTCCATTTTATAGGAATATATTTTTTTACTGAAATTTTTGCTGTAATTTGTTTTGAAAAACATTAATGATAAACTTATTTAGACAATTTTATTTAACTGATGCAAAAATGTTTTGAATAGTTATGAAATTTAAATTATATTTATGAAAAATATATTTTATAATATTTATGTCATAAGTAAATATAAAAATCTTTGCTTGTTATATGAATGCTTTTTGTGGCACTATATTTTATTAAGCCAAATGTTTCAAGAGTATTTATGGATAATATTTATTTAATATGGTGTGCTTGTTTCTTAGTTTGTTTTTATAAATGTGATATTTTTTATAATTATAATATTTATTATTAAAATCTATGATTAAATAAAAATAAATGAGATTATTTTAATGAAAATTTGATCTTGTTATTAATCACAAATTTCATGTAACTAATAGTCAATTCTTAAAATAAAACTCATATTATATATGCTCTATACTGAGAATTATAAACTTAGACAATATATATTTATATATATATACTGTATTTAATCTCAGTTAAGTTGGTTAATAACTGTTATTGTTTCTAACTATTAGTTAATGCCTATTAATAGTACAATTCAATCAAATTACAAAAGTTATATTTACTTTTACACTGATTGTATTAGTCTTTAGATTACATTTCTTTGTTTGTATGACAGTGCATAAAATATCCTATTTACATGAAATTAAAATAATGCAAACTTATGTGACCTAAAATGTTAATGATGCATGTATATTTTTATTTATTTATATTTTTTTACTATAGGAATCATTTGTTGCAAATTTGTTGCGACTTATTCAAACCATGATGCCAAAGGAATCCTCTTTTGAAGAAGATGAATCCAAAGAAAATGTTAAAAGTGAAATAGAACGAAAGAAAGAAAAATTTCCTTCTCTTGCTATACCTAATGATGAAAAAGTCAGAGTAAGTTCCTTAAAATACCAATCTTATTTTTATCATCTATTATTAATTAAGACATTGGATAATAATCAATCTAACAGATCAAGAGTTTTAATGATCTCATTATATCTACCTTCTGAAAGAATATTTTTTAATAACGGGCTTTATATATATATATTTATACTGACCTTCTCAAAAGAGAAAAAAAAATATTTGGCAGGTAAAATATTTTTCTTGACCAGAGCAACATGTTTCTTCTTCTTCTTTTTCTTCTTCTTCTTCTTCTTCTTTTTTTTTTTTTTTTTTTTTTTTTTTTTTTTTTTACTTATTTGAAATAATTTAAATAACTTTAATTTTTATATTAATATTTCTTTGTCTCAAATGGATTTGCATGAACTACTAATAAGAATAGCATTAATACAGCAAGAAAAGACAATAAATTATCAGTATTAAAGAATTTTATTCTATTGTAAACAGGAAACCAAATAGAACATAATTTACTAATCTTATTCATACTTATTCTATTCATATAAAAATTAAAATTATATTAGTTGATTATATGAATTTATTTTAATATAAATTTCACCTACTTTAACTAAAAATGATTGCATTAATAAATATCTATTATTTTATATTTATAAGATAGATTTTGTGAATGTACTTTAAGATATCGTAAAACAAAATTGAAATATGTTTTATATTTTGATTTTTAAAAAAATGTTTCCTTTTTTTTTATAAAATTTATTAGTTGCAATTCACATAAATTTTTTAAGCATGCATTACTGTATCATGAAAATAGATTTCATTTGCATTTGATATTTTATTCCTTTTATATTCATTATTATATTTTTTTCAAACTTCTCAGTATTTACTTTGTTTAAAGTGCTATGAGATAGCTTTTTAACTGAATGGATAACAGATATGTCAATTTCTACACATTATGTGTAAATTTGCCACAATATTTATTGCTGGTTTTACACTTTACTGATAATATGGAACAATTTAAGCATTTCCATTGATAGAGCCAAAGTTTATGATAATTTATAACTCATAATCTTTCTATTTCCAAAAAAAAAAAAAAAAAAGGTTAAGGAAATTAGTTAATCTAAAAATTAGTGTAGAGGAATGTAATAATAAAGTTAATCTAAGGTAAATTAGTTATATTGTTTATTATTCTTACTCTCTTTGTGATTGAATGAAGAGTACAAAATGATAAAGAAATGATCTTCTCTTTTAGTTATTTGGCACAATTTAGGCCATACTAATTGCTGAATAATTTACATTTGATTAAATAATTTGTGGGCTCAATCTCTCCAAACCTTTGCAAGTGAATATTTGTAATGGTTTGGATCAAAGGAGGGATGTTTGTTTGGGAAAAATTTTATGGGGTGCTTGTTTATTTAAATAAAGATAATAAATTCAGAATTTTTATTCCATTGTAAATATTTTAAATTGTCAATTCTTTAATCCCTAGAAACTATAAAAATGTAATTAAATTCTGTTTTGTAAATTTATTTTTATGATAAAAAATTTGGAATAAATATTTCTGCTTCTTTATTATATTTATTATATATATTTCTGCTTCTTTATTATAATATTCTTTTAAGTGTTTTGCAAAACAGTTTTATAAATATGAGATTTAAATATTAAGAAATCATAAATGATTTCATTCCCTAAATACAGTCTTGATTTTATGTATTTGATTGTAATAAATATTTAATTTTTAGACTAATAAAAATGTGAAATTCATTAAAAATAAATAATTAATTTAAAAATGTATGTTTTGTAGATCAGCATAATTTCAGCTCATGAAAAGTTTTACTATACAGTTTCCTCAAAAGTTGCCAAGCATTTTATTATTAAATGTGATTAAGAATGTTATTAGCACACTAAGTGCAGACATATTTCAGAGATTGTAATTTATATCTATAAAATATTTTAATTTTAATTTTTTTATTAGGATCTTTGAAAATAGTTTTATTACATTTTTTGAAAATGAAAGAGGATTTTCTTATAGTGAATAAGTATTGAATTACATATTGTTCATTCAGGTTCTATACCTTTTACCATCTTCCTAGCTTTAACATAATTCCATGCTCATAAAATTTTGCTTTGCTAGTAAAAAAAAAATTTCCTGGTGATTTTTGGCCTTATTATGTAAATTATTAATTATTGTAAAATTGTAATTATTGTTTTACTTTACATTTTTGTTTAAAAATTTTGTTCAAACCAAAATTGTAATCATTGTAATCTGAAAGTATTAGCTTTCGAGAGTATAGTTGTTGTGGCAGTACATTTGTGGTAGTAAGCTGTAAAAGCTTTTATTGAGTTACCAAACTTAATTGAGATTTTGCATTATCTTGGAAAAACTCATATATCAAATTTTGAGATTAAATCTAGGCAAATCAAATAATCTTTAATGGTCAAATTAAATAAATTTAATCTCCCATCTCATAAGTTATTCTTCAAGTCTGCTTCAATTAATATCATCATTGCATTTTCATCAATTTTAATTGACCTCTCAGAGCATGGTGCTGCATCTTCAACATCAAAAGTGCCAGCTAAAAATTTTGTATACCTGTTTTAATATATGCTTACATACATTGCTTTCATACTTATTCTTGCTTGAATAGGAGCTTTACCATTTTGATTGAAAAAAAAAAAATGAAAATATTGCTTTTCTTATTTGATAGGTTTGATGTGCCACCAACCAAATTTAACTATATGGAATGATGCAAACTTTTTTACAAAGAAGTCTTCATTCTATATTAGCTATTAAAATATGTAATAGTTATGTGGCTTGTATAAATATGAAAGTTACTGGCTGTATAAAAATATAATTGTTTTTTTTTTTTTAAGACAAAATTACTTTGCTAGCAACTTAATATAAGTTTTGAAAAATTATTAATTGTTAGAGTTTATTGATTTATATAATAATACTATATAAAGAAACATATCATAATTTATTCATCTAATAAATTTTTTCCCGAAATATTAGATGATATTCTTTTACAAAGCTTTCTAGTAGTATCAATTTTTGCTTAGACTTTTAAAAATGTTTTCTGTTTAAAAAAAAATATTGTGTTGCTATTTATCTAGATATTTGTTTTCTTCAATTATGTTGAAGTAATGGTATTTAAATAATGGTATATACATGTTTCATGCAAAATAATAATGGATTTCAGGACTATCCAATAATTAAAAGGTTATTAAAATTCTTCAGAGGATATGTTGCTCTGTTTCTTTTTTCTTATTAAAAATCTTCATGTGAATTATGATTTTTCATCTCATCTGAGTGTAGTTTCATTTGCTTGGGATTTAATAAATTCACACATGTACTGTTATTAATCAAAATTTCTAAAACTCGGTGTCAATATACTGTAATCAGTCTTATATTAAATAATATCTATTCACACACACAACCAGATTGTGTGTGTTCCCAAAAACGTGAAACTTTAGGAATAACATTTAATCCATATAAATGATTAATAAATAAAGGTTCTTAAAATTTTTACTTACAAGAAATTTAATTTAAATTAATAAAAAAAATTTTTTCACAATTTAGTAAAGTTTTAACGTTATTAGAACACTGTTTTTTTATGTCGAATGAAAATAAAACAAATTCTTGAAGAAAATATAAAAAATGTTATTTTTAGAATATAATCATCCTATGCCAGTAGTGAAAATAGCATTTCTGTTATTTGAATGTGGATATTTATGCTCATACCTAATTGTTCTTTTCAATTTAAAATACTTAGTTACAAATTATTTAAAAAAATGCATGATTGATAATGTTGATCTCTCTTTGTAATATTAGACATCTTGCTTCCTTCTAAAACCAGTGTATGATTTATTATTTGCATGAATAGATGGTTTAGGCCCATTAGTTAGAGAAATCAAATTTTGTTTTGTTAATTATATAAGAATTAATAAAACTAATAATTCTTGATGAAATATTTCTAAATAATGCCACAGTTAACTTAAAAAATATTCTTTATTATTTAAAAAAATATTCCATTTATGTGTTTCTAAGTTCATCACATGATTAATTTAATTTTTATATATATGTTATGTTTTAATGTCTTATTAATGTTTTTGATCGATTAATTTATAAATTTTTTATTAAAGTAAATTGTAGAATTTATTTCGATGTTTTTATATTTATTTTCAATTTTCTTTTTTTTATTTTTATCAACAGTGTATGCTTGAGGAAGATGAATTAGTTGCTGGAGAAGCACTGGCTCAGTTAGAAGCTCTAGCTCCTGGAAAAAAGTATGGATTAAAGCTTTATCTTTATAATCAAATATTGAAAAATTTAAAAAAAAAATGAATTAAAATTAATTTTCTTGTTGGTTTAAATACAATAAGTTCATACAAGAACAAGATGCTATAAAAGAATTTGTATTACTTTTAGTACATTTTATTTTTTTATGCATAAATGTATATCCATAATTATAATTGCTTATTAACTTGTATTAATGGTTATCTCTACATATCATGATTGCTTATAATATATTAATTATTGAATATCATTTGTATTATATGAAGATATGATAAAAAAATAGTTTCTCAAATAGTTTTTAGGTCATTTTAATTTTAATAAATTTTATATAACCTACCACTTATTCAAAATTTGAAATTATCGCAGTTATAATATTTATTTCTTATCCACTGTATTTATTGTATAAATAAAATTATTATTGTGTTTTTCCATCAAATTTTTGTCTGAGTTGAATTAAGAATGGCCTCATGGAATGAAGGAAACTTATACCAGTATGTGCATCTCTGGCTTATTTATTATAGAATCTATTTGAATCTAAATTAAAACAATTAAGCATTCTGCTCCAGAACTCCTTCTTCAAAGATTAATGTGTATGATTTTTTCTCTCCTTTTGAAATTGTTGTCTATGTATAACTACTGAGAGTAAAAAATACTTGCGTCATCAGATCTGCCTTTCTACATTCCCACATTTTTTTTTTTTTTAAATCAATTTTTGAAAAGCATTGTTTTTGTCAATCGCAATATAAGCTTTTCCTAATTATCTATCAGTAGGAAATGAAATGGAATGTGAATAAAAATCTGGTGTGCCACATTCAATGACCTCATGAGTGCCCTTAGCTATTGTGTGATAAGATATTTAAATAATTTAACTTTATTTAATAAAAAAATGTTAGAAGAAATTTTTAGCATTTGAGATTGGAATAAATTAGTTTTAATTATTATTTTTTTGTTATACAGTTTCTTTACATAAGGATATGTATTCTTGAGTAAAAAAATTGTTCTTATTCCATAAAAATAAATATTTTGCAATTTTTTTACTTTTTTTTTTTTTTTAATAAATATGTCATTTCTATGAATGGGATTATAATATTGATACCATTGCATAGTTTTTCTTATAATATTTTTTATTTTTTTTTTCAATATTTTTACTTAAAATGATTAACATCACTTTCAATAAATATTTCTTTATGTTAAAAAAAACAAAAATTAAACATCAGTACATATGTGATTTGCATTTTTTTACATTTTAATTAAGAGACTTTTCACCCAATTATAACTAATACTTAAAATAATTAGTAAATGAAATTTAGCCACAGGGTTCATGATCTAAGCTAATAAATTTGAAAGCAATAATGTTATTTTTTTCCCATTAAATATTCTTAAAAAAATTTTTCAAAAATAAGTAATTTTCTCAAAATTTTATCTTATTTTTTTCTTTTAATGTAATTCATTTATCTTTAAAAAAATGTTACATTTTCAGATAGCCAACTTATTTTGCTTTCCGTCAAATGTAAATCAATTGACTAAAGAAAGCAATCATAAGTTAACTATACTCGATTTTACAAACCTCTAATTTATGAACACTCATCCTGTAGGAACTAGTGACTAGTCCCTATCCTGACACAATGATAATTTTAACTCCCATTTACGAACTTAAATATTAAAAAATCTTTTTTGTGAACTTTTATGTCTAACAAATGGTTTTCTTTCCCATTCTTTATGATTTGATATTTTTTTAATTTTTTACAATTGCTTTTTATATAACACCTGAGAATTCAGTTCATTCGCAAACAATGAAGCAACATGTGTGATCATTCCAGACATGGGAACAATAATTGAAGACACATGGATATCAGACATTTGATGGGAAAGAACTATGCTGCCAAATTCAACTTCTGTATTTCCCATAGGTAGACACAGAAAGCGGAAAAATTTTGTCCTCCTCATGTTAAAACATAGAAAGCGAGGAATATTCTTTAAAAGTTTGTGGTCTCTTGTTGGTTTCATTTCAAAAATCCAATTTATGATGTGTTTTGTTTGTTGAGAGAGATTGAGTTCCGGTACAAATCCTGTTGAGGATTTGTTGCAGTTGAAGAAACAAACGTGTTTATTAATTGACTTTATTTTTCTAAAACTAAACAATAAAATATTTAAAAGAAAAATTGCCAAATGATATGAAATTCCAAGGAACAACCTCTCAATAGTTTTAAAAAACTTTAAAAAGAAAACAATACCTGTGAAATAGTGTTACCTATGATTATGAGTTTTATTTACTATGTGTTTTTTTATAGTGCATTCTGAATGATACTTAATAGTGTATTATTTATAATGAAAAATAGTTTGGTAAGAAAAATCAGATCTTAATAATCTAATACATTATTTTTCTATTTCCCAAACTGTTTACCTTCTTTATGAATTTGTAAAAATGAGCGTTTACTGTAGTAAATTTAATATAATTTTTTTTTAAACATTTAGTTCGAAATTATTTCCTATTATTGCATGCCAATTATTCATCATATTCTATTAATAATGTGCAACTGTTAATTATATTTATGTTATTATATTTATAATTTGCAACTTTTTTGTTGGATTTATAATTTATTTTAATGATAAATAATTAGATGGTAAGGAAATTAATAATTTAATACTAATATATATTAAAATAATATTTTTTTCTTTATAAGGCCATTAGAGGAATATTCTCCAGATTCTCATAAAGAAAAGAAACATAAAAAATCAAAAAGCTGTGATAAAAAGCGGTGAGTAAAATATAATATATCACATAGTTGCTTTTCAGATCAAAAATTTCTGTTCAGAGATTTTTTTTTTTTTTTTTTTTTTTTTTGATCATTAACAAGATTTCTTCTTGTTTAATAATCTTTAGCCACTTTTTATAATATAAAAATTACATTTTAATTTTAATTACATTTTTTAGGTTAATGTTAAAATTTTCTATGTGAATGTACATTGTATAATGCGAAAAGAATACCATATAATATTAATCTTCTATGTAATTATTAATCTAAAGTGCTGTATTTGGCATAAATGAATTCAATATTAGTGCATGAAATAGTAATAGATTATTATTTATGATAGATATATTAATTATCAGTTTATGTAGTAGTCAATGTATCACAGGTGTTTCAATTTAAACAAGAATTTAACTTTTCAGTTTATTGCATAGTTTTATATATATTTAGCTGTAAAAGAATAATCTTTCATTGTATAAAACAGGGATGGCCAAGACGTCGACCGCGAAGACATTTTAGGTAAACCGCGCGACCATCCCGATAGTGATCTGCGATTTTAATTTAATTTATGACTTATATCATAGAATTAATGAATTATTTAAAATAAAACTTTACTACAGTTTTTGCTTTAAAACCTAAAACAAACTGTGCAAAGTAAGGCATTGAATTTTTCGTTTTACAGTGGAATTGAATCCAAACAATTTGACAAAGTGGGATGCTTAGATTATATCTAGTAGCTGGCGCATGATAGCGATGCGCTGTGTCATCTAGTCTACTCGTCACTTCTGGCCGTTTAGTTTCACTTCGAAGTTAATCGTCTTACATGGCTGGTCGCTTGTTTCCTACCGCACTGATACGAATTTGTTTCAAAACTGTTGAATGTTCGAAACTGTTGAATTTGTTTTTCAACAACCCGTCCTAAATGACTCAGCCAGGCACCCAGTGCTAAGAGAAGTAAAACATACCTTTATCACAATGAGTGGGAAGATGATTTCTTTTTTGTTATGGTGAAGGAGAAATGTGTTTGTCTCATATGTAACTCAAGTGTGGCATTACCAAAAAAAGCAAACGTCGAAAGACATTTTAAAACCATGTATTTAAAATATGCTACCGACTTTCTAATCGGCAGTGAACTTCGAAAAGTTAAAGTGCATGAACTAAAGTCGAATTTACATTTACAGAGCAATCGGTATTTACGAAACCAAGCACCAAAGCTAAAGCAGTAACATTGGCGTCGTTCAAAATTACAGAAGTTTTGATAAAGCGAAAAAACCATTTGAAGATGGAGAATTGATAAACGAAGCTTTCAATAAAGCAGGAGAAGTGCTTTTCTACGATTTTAAAAACAAATGTGAAATGATATCGTCAATAAATAATATTTTTTTGTCGCGTAACACTGTGCTGCGATGGATTGAAGCTATGAATAATAATTTAGAAAATTTATGAAATGACAATTTAAAAGCTTGTAAGTTCCTATCACTTCAATTTGATGAATCCACAGATATTAGTGACTTTGTACAGTTATGCCTTTTTGTGAGAATGGTTTTCGAAGATATGACTTTAAAAAAAGAATTAACTATAATTCCATTGATAGGACTAATGAGGGGACAAGATATCTACATTTCATTTAAAAACTTGCCGCCCAACCTGTCTAGTGGTTAGCGTACCTGGTTAACGTACAGATGGGTAGGACCTGGGTTCGAATCCTGGCTCGGGCGTGGATGTACTTTCTCTCTCTTTCTTGTCTTAGTCCTTTTTGTGTGTGTGTGTGAATAGTTGCCTACCCTATAAATGGTACCTAGGGCATTTGTGTACTGAGGAAGTCGGACTCCACACCAAATATGGTTCAGTTGGAAAAGTGGAGCAGCACACCCCTTATTGCCAGCCTGGCTGGCACACGACAACAACAACATTCAAAAACTTTATTGATAAGACAGGATTTCCAATATATAAATTGGTCTCTATTACAACAGATGGAGTTCCAGCAATGGTCGGAAATCGAACTGGTTTTATTGCCTTATGCAACGATGATGAGGAAATTCCCAGTTTTACCAGCTATCATTGCATTATACATCAACAGGTATTGTGTTCAAAAAAACTAAAGTCTAATGATATAATGCAAATTGTTTTTAAAACCGTCAATTCAATTCATTCAAGAAGTCTTCAGAGACTACAATTTCGGGCGCTTTTGGAAGAAACTGAATCAGAGTACGGAGATCTCTTATTGCACACAGACGTGAGGTGGTTTATCCATAGTGCTTTTTTAAAAAGATTTCGTACTCTGTTACCAGAAATAAGAAATTTTCAACAAATAAAAGGTGAGCACATTACTGAATTGGAAGATGGGAAATGATTCATGAAACTAGCTTTTCTCTGCGATATCACTGCAAAACTTAACAACTTAAACCTAAATCTACAAGGAAAGAATAAATGTTTCACAGACATGATGAGTGCCATTAAAACTTTCAAAGAAACGATAAAAAGGTATGCGTCTCAATTAAGAAAACATGAATTGAGAAACTTCAAAAACATGGAGGAAGAGTGCATCCATAATCCAAATCGCGGCTTTGAAGATTTCGCTGAACACTTAGATGTTTTGTTTGAAGAATTTGAAAGAAGATTCACACTGACTTATTTAGGTTGGAAGAAATACTCAAATTTTATGATATTTACATTTAATGAAAATGTCAACATTGCTGGAGTATCTGAAAAAATAGGACATTTAATAGATACCACTTCAGTCACGGTCAAGGAAGAAATTATTAAATTAAGATGTGATACATTTCTTAAATCCAGAGCATCTAGCGATACTGATTTTTGGAAATTAATTTCTGAGGAAACGTTTCCAAATATTTACAAATTGATTTTGTATTTGAAATCATACTTTGGATCGAGGTATCTTTGCGAATCTGCTTTTTCAACCATGAACACCATAAAAACTAAACACATCGGTCGTGGTTAACATATAATTTCGTGTTTACGCATTGCAATAAGCTTGTATCAGCCACAATAAGATAAACTTGTCGCAGATATACAGTGTCAAATTTCATCTAAACAAATTGAATTGGATGGTCAATTTTTATGTATACGAATACTTTGATTATTTTCGTCAATAAATTTTTATTTTGTAAATACTAAGTTTTTTCTTTTTTTTTATAGAAAAATTAAGATAATATACCATTTTTTCTGTTACCGAAAATAAATATATAAACATATGCATTATTTCTGCCATTGGTAGATTGCCTTCGATTTTTTAAATGTGGAGTAGACCGCGGATCCTAAAAGTTTGGCCATCCTTGGTATAAAATATATAGCTTACAGTACACTAATGTATATTACAAATTTCTCAAAGTAAGCTGAAAAATTTTAGATTTTATTCATCTATGAGATTTTTAGAATGTGTAATTCTGACCATATGCATGAGGAAAGGATAAATAAATGAATGAAAAACAACTGAAATTAATTTTGTTATGAAAATTATTTATTTTACAATTAACACCGCTGTAAAAGAAAAGCTTATAAGTCTTTAATTTATTGAAATTAAAACTAATAATGATTCTATTTTCAAATGTTGATGTTTTTTGAAAACCAAAATACAAGAATGGAAGAGAGTGGCCTAACATGTCTTGAGACTCCTAAGTTATGATATCTTGTAAAATTTATTAATCATCTTCAAAGCATGCTTTGGTATTTTTAACTATTGATTAGAAATATAAAATTATAATTTTAAAATGTTAAATAATATTTTTATTAATTATTCAACTAATTTAAATCTTTTTATTCTACTTTCAATGAAATTATTCCTTTAATTAAATGTAATGCAAATTCTGCAGAGTTTTTAATCACTCTTAAGTTTTAAGTTTCACTCGTTCATAGTAAACATAAATTGAACGATATCATGCACTTAATTAATTTGTCACGTTTTTTTCAGTCTGATATAAAATTATATTCAAAAGAAAAGATTAATTCAATTTGTCTCACTGCTAATTTCAACTAGATTTATATTCATTTCTATATTTATTTTTCTCTTGATTGAATTTCATTTGACAAAACTTTTAATATGAAATAAGAAGCCGGAGGATAATTTTATAAAGCATTATTTTTAAATGCTCATATTAGGAGAGACATTTTAATTAATGAAGAAAATAAATTTAATATTCTATAATATTTTACCCAAACAAATTTGCTTGAGTTCTTCTTTAATTAAGATATTCTTTATTTGAGTTCTTATTTAATTATTTTAGAAACACTTGGAAAAGAATATATAAATAAGTGTAAGTAAATTCATTAATCGAAATTAACAATTGGAATTTATAGCATTTTCAAGTCCATTTCAATTTTATAAATTTTAAATTACATTCATTTTTATATACAAGATTTGTAGTTTTTAGGTATTTCTATCACTTTTAATCTACAAACATTACTCAAATGTTATAGGTTTTACATTACTTATCTGTTCTTATCTTACAATCTTACTGTTATCTAAACCGTTTTTATACTTTTTTTTATTTTTCCTTAATTTTAATGGAAATAAAATGCTTATTATTTTCAAAAAATGAATAAATTGAAAAATATGTATTTATAAACTTATGTAATATCTACTAAATACAATATTATATCTATCAGAAATTTTTGTACTGATTGTTAGCAAATTTCAAATTTTTTACAAAATAAAATTTAAAAAAGGAACAGGAAAAAGCTTGAGATAAACATTAGGAGCAAAATTGACTCTTGTTCCAAATTATTATTAATTACATACTGGCATTCACTCTTTTTTTTAAAAAAGTAAGATTGTTTTAAAGTCAAATTAAGTAACTTTTATACTGTCAGCATTTTTCCCCAACTGTAGTTGCAATTAAATTAATTTTAATTATAAGAATATTGTTATATATTTTATTATTGAAATTTTTTTTAATTAGATTTCAACATATATGAATACTTACATTTATTTTAAATTGGGATTACATATTTGAACTATATACTCTTAGATAGTAGTACGAAAACTGCTCATTAGATGCAATAAAATATACTTGAGAGCTATATGGATTCTTTGCAAACTTTGATTGATATCATATTGTGACATGTGTGGAATCATACTGTGACATTTTTTTTATTAAAATATTTATTTAGTTTACTAAATTTAAAGTTTTATTTAATTTAATAAATATAATTGTATTACAAAATAATTTATAGTTCTTTAAAGCAATAAATATTTATCTTGTCTTACATGTGTTTGCTTGCAATTGTAACTTTCTTGAAAGTATTTTTAACTGTTTCTTCATTTTATTTAGGAAGCATGATCGAGAAAGACCTAGTAGTAAAAGATATTCAAGATCTAGATCACGTTCCCGCTCACCACATTATGAAAAAAAGCGTAGAAGATCTAGATCTCGTTCACCTAAAAGAGAAGATAGAAAACGGCACCGTTCACGATCTAGATCTTTTTCACCCAGTCATGATAAAAAAAATAATCATTATGATTCTGATAATAAGCATCGATCATATGACAAAAGACAAGAACGAGAGAAACCACCACCACTGCCCCTAGAACCTGTTGTTGGACAAGTAATTTAGCACTTCACATTTTAAATATTATGAAAATTTTCCCTATCTTAAAAATGAATAAATTGTTTATAAAATGGTCTATGTAAAATCTTATCATTTTCTATTTTATTTCTTTGCTTTTTAAGTGTTATATTTATTAAGGTTTTTTTAAATATCAACTTGAATCTAATATATGTCTAGAGATTAGTTTAATTAAATATTAACTTATTGCAGTGAGCTTATTGTTTAAAAAAATGATGTAATTTAATTTTTGAATTGATAGTGACTTAGTTTTAAAATTCAAACTTCATGAAAATATTATTTTTATATTTATTCTTAATGTTTTATTTTTAATATTAATAGTTTTTTACTTCTTTGAATGGTATTTATTAGCGCCAAAACATTAGATTTATTAATTCTTTAACCTTATTAAAATTTTTGGAAATGTTGAAAATCATATTTTCAAAAGAAAATAAGTTTCTTTAAAAGCCAAAGTATTTCAGTACTGTACATAATGGATTGTTTCTTTAATATTTGTAGTATTAAGAAAGTTTTTTTGCTTATTATTTATTTACAACATTTTTTTTTTTTAGATTTACAATGGAAAAGTTACCAATATAATGCAGTTTGGATGCTTTGTACAAATGGAAGGACTTAGAAAACGTTGGGAAGGTCTTGTACATATATCACAAGTAATTTGACATTAATTGAATAATAGAGAATGAATAATATCTTAGATAAAAATTGTGCATTTTACTATAGAAACTAAATTGAAATGTATTTTCATTGGTATAGCTTCGCCGAGAAGGCCGTGTTACCAGTGTTGGAGATGTAGTTCAGAAAGGTCAGAGAGTGAAAGTAAAAGTTCTGTCATTCACTGGTCAAAAAACAAGTTTATCTATGAAGGTAATTCACTTTCATACTACATATAAATGTTGATAATAAATTGATAAGTTAAGAAGAACTTTAGTTCTGCAACTATTTCTGTATGGCTGATAAACATGTCTTCTAAAATTTAATAAATCCTTAAAAAAAAAAAAAAAAAAAAAAAACATTTTCAAACTTTTCAACAGCATGATAACTTTACCTAACTTGTTATGAATTTCCATTCCATTTATTTTAATTTACTTTAAATATCAAGTTGCAATAAAAATAATATTTTTAAGAAATTATCTCATTTATATTTCAAATTCATTTATATTTTAATTCAATCTTATTTTAAAATAAGTTTTACATAAAAATTCTTTCATAATTATTTAATAGTTTCAATTTATTGCTCATTGCTATCAAATTAAATTTGTGTTAATTTTGCATGAAATAGTAAGTCCTTTATTTTAAAAGGAATAAAAATGAAAACAAAGCTTGCTAAAAAAATTAATGGCTTGTGATAGGACTAGGCCCATTATCTCATTCTGAAACAGATTCCATATTTTCAAAATCTTAGAAATAAATTATTTAATCTAATTTAATGTGTGTGTCTTTAGCCAGTATTGTTGATGACTAAAATTTACTATTTATTTAAAATAAAATTCTGTAAGTTTGAGATCGGTATACGAGCAATAATGCAAAAGTCATTAAACTCAATATTTGCTTGAGATCAATTATGTGTATTAACTTAGCAACTATCATTTAAACTCTCTTGAATTTCTTTCATTCTCCTTATCAAAATGAATAGGTTTATTATTATAATTACATATATTTGATACTCTTAAGGATATGCAAGTCCACTTTTTCTTATGATTTTTATTTGAATTAATTTTTGATTTTAATAGATTTTTAAATTATTTTTTAAAATCTATTAAAATCAAAATTAAAAAATATATGTACTTCATTTTGTCCATTTTATTGTAACTTTCAAACTAATTAAAAATTTGAAATATATTTTTTTTTTTTGAAAATTAAATATACTAGGAATAAACATAAGAAATGTGAAAGGGGACATCCATATATCAAATTTTGTTTAAGATTGTCAGTTTAATTTTAAAATAAATGTAATAAAAATGTAAAAAAGTAAGAAATTACAGCATTGTGAAATCAGATTTAATGCTTAAAATGACGTTGATGTAGTGTTTGCTAAATATAATAAGGCTTCATGCTTGATAGTTACAACTTTTTTTGATATTACTTTTAAATATATTGCTTATTGGAAATTCTAAAACTCATTGTTCCATGCTTTTTAAAAATTAGTTTGTCACTCATGACATTAAATATTCACTTATAATTACATATTTCCATATTTATTTGATTATTTTTCAATATTGATATAAAATAACTGAAAATATATCGACCTGAGGGGGGGGGGGTATACATACAATTCTTTTAGAAAATTATGAGCTTCTTACAAATACAGGAGTTAGACAAAAATAATCTGGAAACAAATTTATCTTAATTAAAAAATCCTTTTATCACAATAAGTATTACATTGATGCATTTAGTATATTTGATAATTAGCCTTCTTAAAATAATTAAAAATCTCAGTCATGTGTAAAAATGTATTCGCCAATGAATTTGAGCAAATATTCTTGCTTTCAGTCTGATGATTTGGCTTTTAAATCTTTGTTTTATAATGTTTTAGGTAATGTTGAAAAATTCTTAAATAGTATTCAGTAAATTAATAGCAATTATTTCATGAGATAAGGCTTTTTGTTTTTATTTTAAAGGATGTTGATCAAGAAACTGGAAAAGATTTAAATCCTAAAATTGCAGTACCTGAATCAACAAGGAGGTCTACACAAGATCTTTTGAGAAATCCAGACCGTCCTTCTAGTTTCTCTCTCATTCCAAAAGTTGATGATAGTGATGTGGATACTAGAAAACATGTACAAAGAATATCCTCTCCTGAAAGATGGGAAATCAAACAGGTATTTTCAGTTTTATAAATTTTTCTTTTTATTTATGTTTGCTACTGAAATGAGGAAAAAATTTCTTCAAAAAAAGTTTCATAGAAAATACTTTAATTTTTTATTCAGAAAAAAGAAATGATAAAATATTTGGTATTAAACTGTTTTTGTTATTGGTATATTTTTAACTGTAACAAATTTATACATATTTATCTTAAAAGATAAAACTATTTGAATATTTTTTTTTAAGTTTTTATTTATTCACTAACAATTATTTTAAATTAATAATTTTAAATAATTGTTAATAAGTATGTATCTCAATAATTAAACATAATTTTTCTTTGTTGAACTAAATTATTTTTCAAAAAAATGTTTATGCTTTCCTATGATAATTTTTTTTTTTTTACCCCTAACTATTGATGTAATCAGTATGATGTTTGTTGAGTGTAATCAGGTTTGTTGATTGCAATATTTGAGTGTAAGGATATGAAAATGTTGCATCAATTCTTTATCTAATGACATTATCTTGTTTATTTCAACTTATATTATTTATCTCAATATAATTATTCATTAACAGTTATTTTAAATTAAAAATAATTTTTAGCACTTGTTAATAAGTACATATCTCCATAATTAAACATCATTTTATTAAAGATTTATAAAAATAAACATTTTTCTTTGCTGAACAAAGTTATTTTTCAATAAAATACTTATGCTTTCCTATGATTATTTTTCACTCCTATCTGTTGATGTAGTATTTACTGAATGTAATCAAATTTGTTGATTGCAATGCTTAAATGTAAAGACATAAAAATGTTGCATCAATTCTCTATCTAATCACATAATCTTGTATCTCAACATATATTATTTATCTATATATAATCACGAATTTATTTAGTTGATTTTAAGCCACCAGAAGGATACATTGGAGGCTGTCCTATCAGTATTGTTCTTATCTGTGTAATAAGGATTACATAATTTATCTGAAACTTTGATAATTGTGGATTTATTGTGTCTGAAACTTTCATTTGTTTTTTTATAAACATTTTCTTTCAATATTTCAAATTCAATATTTTTATTAGATTTGAATTGTAAAACTTTCATTTTCCAGATGCTTGCTGCTAATTGTGTAGATATATCAGAGTTACCTGATTTTGACGAATCTACAGGATTGTTGCCCAAAGAAGAAGATGATGGTAAATAAATTAGAAATTGTGATTTTAAAAATTGTTAATGATTCTTTCTCAATTATTATTGACAATGAAATAAATTTTTTTCTTCCCTACATATTTAGATGAAGATATTGAAATAGAGCTTGTGGAAGATGAACCACCTTTTTTATCTGGCCATGGACGAGCAAATATGCAAGATCTTAGTCCTGTTAGAATTATGAAAGTAAGTTTCTAAATTATAGATATCTAGAAATTTTTAGACTTTATATATATTCTGATTCTTTTTATTTTTTATTAATAAATGACAAAAATTTAAATTTATTTACATTGAATATATTATAAAATTCATTTTTAAATAACCATGTTCTGCTTTAGTATAGTAAATTGTAATGTTATTAATTACAAATGATTCTTTTTTTATTTTTTCAATTAGTGGATTAATATTAAATGTCATCTTATTTTTCAACTGTTTTAATACTTTTATTAACAATTTCTTAATACTTCTCTACTATATATTGATATAGCTAGTATTATGTATGATTTGAATACATATATTTTTATGCAATAGTTATTTTACAAAATTCTAAACTTTTTTTTTTTGGATCTAAAGACAGTATTTTGTTAAAGCTGTAAAAAAAAATATCTTTTAGAAATTTAAATAAATTTTTGTTAACAATAATAAGAGTTAATTTCTTATACATTAATTATAGTCTGATGGCATATTTTTCAGTATTCATATTTTATAGTTTGCCTAGAAAAGAATTGTCTTGAATGAAATTATGGTTAGTTCTAGTTTCTGTTCTTTAAATTTATTTATCTTTTGTTTAGAACCCTGATGGCTCATTAGCTCAAGCAGCTATGATGCAGTCTGCCCTTGCTAAAGAAAGACGAGAACAAAAGCAACAACAGAGGGAAGCAGAAATGGATTCTATACCTGCTGGTTTAAATAAACATTGGATTGATCCCTTGCCTGATGGTATGCTATATTAATTTATTAAAAAGATATATATGCCTTGATTTTGAAATTAATAATGTGTTTTATTTAAAAATACTCTTTTATGAATATAAATATATCATAATGAAAAAAATAACACCTTTTTTATAAAAAGCATTTGAGTTTACTTTTTAAAGTTTTAAAGAAATAATAAAATGCTTAATATTATTTTGTTTGTAAAAGGTAACACCTAATAAGAAAATGTTAGGAGTTATTTGAGATTTATCAAAATAAGAAAAATGATAGTAATTTTTATCAAATACTTATTTATTTTTTAATCATACTTTTCTCTTTTTGCATTTCAGTTCAAATTTTTTCTTTTTATGAAAGTAGTTGTAAAAATTTTGCTGTGTGTTTCATATTTATGAATTATATTTTAATTAATATTTTTAAATTATGGGAGTGTTTCAAGGTAATAAACTTTTGTTTTTGAAATTTTATGATATATATATATATACTTAGATTTTATATATATATTTTTATTTCAGTTGAAGGTCGTACTTTAGCAGCAAATATGAGGGGTATAGGACTATCTACTCAAGACTTACCTGAATGGAAAAAACATATAACTGGTGGTTCTAAAGCTTCTTATGGCAAAAAAACACAATTAACTATTCTAGAACAAAGACAAAGTCTTCCTATTTATAAACTGAAAGATGATCTCATTAAGGTAAAATTGTGTTTACAAAATTTCAAGAAGTTTTTAGTAAAAGATTGTATATATATTTGAAAATTTCCTTAAATATGTATTTTTTTATTTTAAATTTAACAACATGAAAAATAAAAGATGTTTTATTTTTATTTTTTAATAATAATGGGAAAATGCTTAAAAAAGTAAAAAAATTTTGTCAATGGACAGCAATAAACTATTTTTTAAAATAGAGTGAAACTATTCTTAGAATTTTGGAAATTCCAGATAAATGTATTTGAAAAGAATATTTAAAATAAATTTAATCTGTTAGTAACTTTTGTACAAATTTTCTTCTTTAATTTCAATAATTATTCAGGGTTCTTTATGTAATATAAATGATGTTTTACTGCGATAAAGAAATTAAATCACTATTACAAAAGAATTTGTTAAACATATATGGAAAATAACTGTAGATTATACTGTTATTATGTACTTATATTGTGAATGAGTTGCCTCTGCTAATGGAATTCTGAATCTCTGAATATGTATAATTTATACAATAAGTAGTCAAATATTAATTGCTTGTAATACCATCAAAATGAAATCCTGCCTACCAGGAAAAAATTGATAATAGATTTACAGTTTTTTTAAGATTTTTCTGAGATTTTAATAGATAAAGTTTTCGGTTGTCTTATATGACATTTATTGTTTTAGGAATAGGTTAATATTTTTTATTTGTTAGTAATTCATTTTATATTGATCATTTAATTGATTTTAGTAATTAAGTGATTAAATTTGGCATTTTTTTATTTGTCAATTATTATTAATTTAAAAATAAAATTTTCACGATTTGTTATGAAGCACCAGGTATAAAATTTGCTGCAATTTTTTGATGGTTAAAAAGTGTATTTATAAATGTGTTATGTTCTCAGTGTGTAAATTTATACAATCATAAACATAAATAATTTATTAGTTTAAAAAAAAGTTTCTTTTTTTTAATGTGTTCTTAGTATTCATAAGTTGTCTATCTTATATAATATTCTTATAAACTTTAATAATTTTATATATTTTAGGCTGTTACAGAGAATCAAATATTAATTGTAATTGGAGAGACTGGCTCTGGTAAAACTACTCAAATGACCCAATATTTATCTGAAGCTGGTTTTACTGCCCGAGGAAAGATTGGTTGTACACAACCCAGAAGAGTTGCAGCTATGTCTGTTGCTAAAAGAGTTGCTGAAGAATTTGGCTGTAGGCTAGGACAAGAAGTATGTTTATTAAGGATTAAAATGATTTTTATTTAAATTGATGGATTTGCTAATTTTTATTTTACTTTACATACTACTTTCATTTTTTGAGCAATTAATAATAGTTAATTTTTCATTTGAATTTTAATCCATTTTAATTTTATTATGTTTTTGAATCATCAATTATTTTTTTCTTACTAAGGAAAATAATTGCAACTTCTGTCAATCATAATACTAATTTTTTTAATAAGTTTATTATGAAAAATTCTTTTAATATTATATAATGCTATATAAACACATAGTCACTGAATAAAGTAGCTTAAAATGGTAGTATCTCTCATAATTTTTTTCATTGCTGTTTTCAAAACAAATAAAAAAACTGACAGGGAGGCATATAAGTTTGAAACAATTGGTTCATTAGACATATTAATGGAAAAATAAAAAAATCAAGTGTGGTGAATTTGATAAAATATTTTTATGATTTATTCTTAGTAAACATAAAAATTTTGAAATTTTAAAGTATATTATTATATGTTACAGGCAAACACATATGTTACAGATTTTGTTAATTAATAGAAATTAATTAATTCACTTTTAATTTAACATAATTTTTGTTATTTTTTTGTATTTTGATTTGTAAAATGTTTATCAAAAAGCATTGGGATTTCAAATGAATTAAGAAATATTTTCATAGTTTATATAACTTTATTGAATCTAAAACATGTCATAAAATTAATAAGATTCAGTTTTATGTACTTCAAATATTTTTAGTATTTTAAAAATGCAATGTTTAATTTTAGGAAAATTTTAATTTATCACATTGATTATTTTTCACATGTCGCCATCTCATATTTTAACATTTAAATTAGTTGAGTTATGAATAACTTTCTTTTCATCACTCAAATATTTTTCCCTTTATAAAATCTTTATATTTTAACTTATCCATAATAGTTGAAGGAACAATAATTTTAGATGTACTGTGAGTATATAAGCAGTATCAATTTATTTTGTTTCTGTAACTTAAATATTCTCTTAATTAAAAATAAATTTTTGCATGGTAATTTCATAATTTAAAAATTGATATAATTGAAGTATTTTATTCCTAGTTTTAAGTAACATATAGAAGCTTCTATCGGTTGTGAAGTGTTTATTTGCCTTAAATATAGTAAGCCTGTAGTTCTCAATTTTGTATTATTGTAATTGACTGTAAGAAAGAATTCTTGCAATCAAATACTATTGAAATTGAAATTTCTATTACCTGTATGATTGTTTTTTTTTTATGATTCAAAATATGCTTATATATTATTTACATATTCCAATTAATAATTTATTGTAAAACTTTATCTTGGTGTAAATGTGCAAATTATAATAATAAGTATTTAAATGCATCATGAATTTGTTAATAAACTGAATTAAAAATTTACTCAAAATGAAAATATGATTGAAAAGAAACTAACATGACTTTTCTATTAATTTTTTAGATGATATATAAGTGCTTGCTATTTGTTTGAATATATTTTATCTTCTTTTTTTAAATGATAATATGTTGAATGTGCATTGGGTTTTGATATCTACCAAGAATTAAATATTTAATCCTGCAAAAATTGTAACTTCATTTTTAAAGAATTTGATAGTTGCAGCCTATTTGTAGTTTTCAGCTCCACAGTCATAAAAATTTAATTTATAGGAATAAAAATTAATAATATGTAGCTGTAACTCCAAACTTTTGATAGAAAGCAATTCATTTGTTTATTCAACAGACTGATTAAAATCTATTTAGTTTCTGGAAAGGTCGTAATTTTTATATACCTGTCTGGATATTGCTGAAACTATATTATCAATCTACCAACTTCATTTTATATCTTTTGCTATTTTCATTGAGGACTGTGTAAAATAATTGTTATTAATAAAGAATTACCTGAATTATTGAGTAAAATATGAAGGTAAGAAAAGTTATTAATTTCAAAACTTTTCAGCTAGCTTCTATTATTTAACCTGCACATATATTTGTATTTAAATAAAGTTCCTTATTAAGACCTTTTATCAAATGGCGAAAAATTAGCCCATTACTAATATTTTGAGAACTTTTAAAATACGAAATTATTTCCAATACTTTTATGTGTGTGTAAGATTATTATAATGAACTTTTAAATAATATTTACCTTACTTATTATTTTTCATTCATGATTTATTAAAATGCAATTTTTTCTTTCTACTAGGTTGGTTATACAATTCGTTTTGAAGATTGCACTAGTCCTGAGACAGTTATCAAATACATGACAGACGGTATGTTACTCAGGGAGTGTCTCATAGATCCAGATCTGAAAACATATGCAGTTGTTATGTTAGATGAAGCCCACGAGAGAACAATACACACTGATGTGTTATTTGGACTGTTAAAAAATGTAAGTATAAAAACTTCGAAACATTTTGAATTATAAGTTACAAATGTTGTAGATTTATTTTATATGGTGTCAATTCATGTATTAATATATTTATGAAAGAATTGCTATAAAGATAATAAATCTAATTTAACATTTACCTTTAGGCTGTTAAAAGAAGACCAGAGTTGAAGCTTATTGTTACCTCAGCTACTCTTGATGCTGTTAAATTCTCACAGTATTTCTTTGAAGCAGTAAGTGTTTCTGTTGCTGATTTTTATATTATCCATATAAAAACATTTTTATTGCCTTTTTGCATTATGTACTATTTAAAATAGAAAATTATTTAAAATTTTTTGTTCTTGGAACTAAATGTTTTTGTTTGATTTTATATTGTTTAATATTTTGCTTTAAGGTGATGATCAAGTGCCTTAATCTATCAATTTATGTTCAAATTAATTTTAAATTTCATTTTTTAAACCAAGTATTATGCTAAAATAAGTATGTATTTATAAAAATAGAATGGATTAACTTTAAATTTCATTTTTTTAAACCAAGTATTATGCAAAAGTAAGTATGTATTTATAAAAATAGAACCTGCCCCAATTTTTATAAATACCTACTCTTTTTTTATTTTCGATCCTCTTACACTTTTTTTCATTTAAATATCAAACAATCACATTTTATTATGGCGAATGTTTTATGTGTGTGATTCTTCTGATTTATCTATTGATTTGGAAGTATTTATTTGATTTTTATTCAAGGAGAAAGTGAAAACAATTGCAAAATAAATCTTTTGTAAACTTAACCACAATTTCTTCTTTTTAATTATATAAATATCTCCCAAAAATTAAATGTTAGATTAAATTTTAAATAATTAAATGGGAATTTTTGTGAAAAAATAATTTGAATGGTAAATTTTAGAAAAGTTGAAAATCTGCTACAAAAAAATTACAAGTTTTTCCTATATATAAGGACTTTACTAGAATTGAAATCCTAAAACACTCACTTTATTTAAAAATCCAGAAATTCAATTTTAATATGCTCCTGTTCATTTTTCAGTATTAAAAATTATTTCCCAGTATTTTTGAAATGAATAATATTCATTTACCAAGGAAAAATATTGTATTTAAAATAAATATACACAAACATTATATACCCTTTAAAAAACTTTTCATGTAAACCTAAATGCTAAACTAATGTCTTGCTAAGCTGATTTGTAAGAAAATATAACATCTTTAAAAATAGAAGTATTGTAAAAAAAGAAAATATGGTTTATATGCATGATCGAATGAAAAATTAATTTATTAAAACTTTTTAATTTCCTTTGTGAATTAAAGTAATTATATGAAGTATAATTTATGTTTTAGCACTTACGTTTGAGCATTAATGTAATATACTTTATGTGAATTATTATTTCTGTTTTGTTTTTATATTTATTTAAAAAACTACTCTTCATGTATTTTAAAATAAATGTTCATTTGTAGCCAATATTTACTATTCCTGGTCGTACATATCCTGTTGAAATATTATACACAAAGGAACCTGAAAATGATTATTTAGATGCATCTTTGATAACTGTAATGCAGATACATCTCACTGAACCTGTTGGTAAGTAAAATTATTATATGCAAATTTATATTTTTCTTTACAGCAAAATATAATTTTTGATTTTAAATACATATTAAGGGCTGTTATGTATTTATTATGGTGAAGTACATGGTTAGAATTATAGTGCTCTAAATAAATCTTTTTACTTTTTAAAACTAGTTAATGAAGATGTAGCTTTTAAGAAGATATTTTGGTTTTATATACATATCAAAATACTGTTTTATTTTCTAATAATTAATGATCTGCTATTCAACCATAATTATTCTGTTGTATATTTTATATTGCTGAAATAATAAATTTAACAAATTTATCATTCTAACAATTTTATTTAATAAAGTCTAATGTAAATTAATTTAAAATTCAAATACTTTTTATTGAAAAGAAAAAAAATTTATTGTGATTACAAGCTTATTAAAAAGTAATTATTACAATTGCTAAATGTCCAGATTTCTTTTTTTTTTTTATCTTTGTTAACAAGACTATTTTTGTTTTAAAAATATCCATTTTTAGTATAATTAAATGAATGAATAATAATATTATTTATTTCATATAAGAAGATTGAAGCTTTAGGAATCATGCAAACTCATATTGCCCAGCGTACAATTTCTTTGTATGCAGTCTATTTTCATCTATATTTACATGTAGTTGCTTATTAGCTCTATAATCATTTAAAGTTTAAAGTGAAAAATAAAAGAACCAAATATGTCTTTGATTATATTTTCAAAATTTAACAGAATAATTATTATAAATTAAAAAAAGAATATTATTATAATGCACTAACATGCTGAAATTATTTGTAAGAAAAGTCTTATTAAATTAGCTATAGAAAATTCAAACATAAATTAGGATTTTTACTTTTTTTCACTTAAAATTAGTATTTCAAATGGAGATATAGTGGATTTTTATGATTTTTTTTATATTTAACTATAAACTTTATGAAAATTTAAGCTATGATTTGAAAATGTTGAATTGGAAGTATATTATAAATATATTTCATGGAGATTGCTTTTAATTTGTCTAGATTTGTTTTCTATGTTAAAAAGAAATTGAAAATTTTGATTATATTGAATACAGAAAATAAATGATTGCTTTAAAAATCGTTTTTCTTTTAAATTACTTCTTATGTTCTCATATCAGTCAGTTTTTTTAAATCAATCAAAACATTATCATGAAAGGAAACTAGGGAATTTAATTTTATTTGCAATTTAATATTATTTCATTTATTAATATTTCCTACTGTTAATCATAATGCCAATTATTGACCTTGTTTATTAGATGGTTGATTTTATTTTGAGATAAGTTGTCAGATATTTATCAGAAGTAGTCAAAGCAATCAGTTACCAAAAATGTATACTTCATTTATGTAATATATGCAATATCTTCTATAATTCAGCTTCATTCAAAGAACAAAACTGTAATTTCATAGAAGAGAGTTCATATATTTGTAATTTTTGTTTATTTGTTGGGTATTAATATAAATTTTAAGCATAACAGAAAATAAAACTGATTAAAGCTAATATCTTATAAATGTAATGTCTGAAATTGTAATATTAATAACATCAAATATAAATAAACAATCTGAATTAAATAAAAAATTCTGAATATTAAAATTAAGCTATACAGTTTTGATGATAAATATTTTAACAAGTTATAATTTGTTATGTTATTTTTTTAAAGGGGACATTTTACTTTTTCTTACTGGTCAAGAAGAGATTGACACAGCTTGTGAAATTCTTTATGAAAGAATGAAATCATTAGGGCCCAAAGTTCCAGAATTAATTATATTACCTGTATATTCAGCTTTACCGAGTGAAATGCAAACAAGAATATTTGAACCTGCTCCTTTGGGATCAAGAAAGGTAAAATAACTAAATTATTTTTTATAATACTTGTAAATTTTTTTCTGTTAATATTTGTAAATATAATAATATTAAAACTCATTCTGGTATCGATCTCTTTTACAACATCATAGGCAAAATAACATTCAAGATCATTTATGTTTATTAACATCCTTCAATCTGTAATTTATTTTGTCAAATCTAAAATGTTTCTGTTATGAAGTTAAAGATGTATGGAATTTAAAATTTTCGCAAATAATAAAAAGAACAACTGAAATATTTAGAGAAAGTTTTAAAGTGAATTTCAGTATACCTTAACTGTAGAGTTAGCATTTGATATTATTTTTTACATAATTTCAAAATATAGCTGATGACAAAAATAAATCAGGATTTAATTCACTGTCTAAATCTTTCTGGACAAAATATATTTTAATGAATTCAGTGTAAAGAAAATATTTATTATCATAAATAGATAAGCATTTATATAAGAAATCAAAATATTTTATGCAATTAATAAATTAAGTTATTTAGAAAAATTATAAAATTGTATATAATTTGAAATAAAGTAGTATCTTAATTTTTTTTTTTTTTATAAAAGCAGTTATGTGACTATAGTTTAATATTTTATTTTTCGTTATTTTGTAGGTTGTTATTGCTACAAATATTGCTGAAACCTCTTTAACAATTGATGGTATTTACTACGTTGTTGATCCAGGATTTGTTAAGCAAAATGTATATAATTCTAAAACTGGAATGGATTCTCTGGTTGTAACACCTATATCTCAGGTAAATTGATTTTATTGCCTTAAAAATGAAATTTTATTAAAATATTTCCTATGATAAAACTGGATTGATTTTTTTTGTTGAATATCTTGAAACTTTTTTTTTATTTTTTATAATATAAAATTTAATTAAAAAAAAATTATAATATTTGCTTGTATGCATAATTTTATACTAACTTTGTATTTTATTTTGTATCTAAGATAATGTTTTTGTTTTGTTACTTAAATACATAATATTTTCTAAAAATTTATTTTTGACTATCCAGTCATTGGAATTCACTAAAAATACGTTCTTTATAGGCACAAGCAAAACAGAGAGCAGGACGTGCAGGTAGAACTGGGCCAGGAAAATGTTATCGTTTGTATACTGAGCGATCATACAGAGATGAAATGCTGACTACACCAGTTCCTGAAATTCAAAGAACAAATCTTGCTTCAACTGTGCTGCAGTTAAAAGCAATGGGAATTAATGATCTTCTGTCTTTTGATTTTATGGATGCTCCACCTCCTGAGGTACCTATATATTAAATGTTGTATTTCAAAAATAAATTTTTAAGATAATGAATTATTTTAAATTATAAGAAATATGTGATTCCTTTTTCTATAAATTTATCAAAATTTTGGATGTTCCAAAAATTTCATCTTTTTTTTAAATTATATAAGTATATATAATTTGACATTTTTTATGACAAATTGTGCTTAAACATTTGTCTGAAAATAAAAAGACTTTTCTTTCCAATTATTTTATAATTTTGATATGGTATTCTAAATCAGGCAACTGTCAAATGTACTTATTTAATAAGTTTGTTCAAACTCATTTAAATAATTAATTTTGTGTATTTTTATTTTGAAAAGCTAAGTTATTAATTATAGGGTATTATTTAAAATAATGTAAGGTATTTAAATATGTAAATGGTAGTTTAATACATAAGTAATTTCATTTTTATTTCATGAATTAATTGTATGCATATAATTGACTTATCATATTGTAATGAAGTTAACTATTTTTTTATATTAATTATTATTATTAAATTTTTCATCATACAAGTATGTGATTAAACATAATTTTCTTAAAAATTATTTTTTAATAAATTATTTCTTATTCAAAATAGATAAATTCAATTTTATTATTTTTATTTTTTTGTATATTTCATTTAGAATTTAATTGCTCCCACTTATTTAAATTCATTTTTATAAATTGCATTCATTTATTAATTTTGTTGAATTTTTCACAAAAATATTAAGTACTTTGTTATTTAGAATTTTATTTTATCCAAGTTTGATGTTATTTCTTGAAATTTTTTTTAAAAACGTTTTAAGACTAATTTCATATTTTTGTTAAGCTAATAAATAAATATTTGAAAATAATATACGTTGAATAGAAAACTATTTTGCAACGTTTTAAAATTCTTTTTATTTTCTTTATAAAAAATTCATAATTTCTTTATGTAAGTATTATGCATATTTAAATGTTTTTGTATTAATTATAAAATCTATTTTAACACTTGCTAGCATTATGCATTTTAGTTATGAAACAATTGCAGTAACTGGAATATTAACTGCAATTTATTTATTTTTTATATGTTTTAGTCCCTAATAATGGCTCTTGAGCAACTGCATTCTCTTAGTGCTTTGGACGATGAAGGCCTTCTTACAAGACTAGGACGAAGAGTAAGTAATATGTTTTTTGATAATTTTGCAAAATGTAATTAAAAAAAATTATTATATAACAATTGTAAAAAACATTTTTAAGATTTAATATCAATTAATAAGCTTTATTTTATGTTTTGAATCTTCTCGTTTCACTTTTACATACTTTTTAAAGCTGGATATATATAACTGAGCAGTTTCATTTATGTAATTTAGATTGTTAAGTGATGAATGAGAAAATTCATCATAAGGCAATTAGTTAAACAACTTGCTTTCATTAAAAGGTTCCATTTTATGAATCACATTAACTCAAATAATGAATTAAACGTAAGGTGAATAAATATTCATTCAGAAATAGATTTAAAAACAATCCTATCGATTATTTGCAAATGTTACATAAATTTATTTTTATCTCATTAAATAATATAAGAATAATTTTGATATGTAATATACATAATGGATTAATATGACCACTGTAAAATGAAAAACATGTTCTGAATAAAAAAAACTATAAATTTTCTTTTGATAAAAATTTTATTCAAATTATTTTTAACTTTGAGAAGTGTTTTAAGGATAAATACATATCATGTGCAATCTGCAATTAAAGTGATTTTCTAAAAAGTATATGCAAGCATAATTTGTAAAGTATGTCTCCATTGATAGAAGAAAGTATTATAAAATTTATTTCAATTGTTTTTGTTTTTTAATATATTAAAAACATTTCAATTGTGATATGAATAAATCATATTGTTCTAATATTAATGATATTTGGTCTGAATTTTAAGATAGAAAAAAATAGCCATTTTCCATGCTTTTATTTCATATTTTTTATTTAAGAATGAGCCCAGAACGAACAGCATTAAAAGTTTTTAATGTAACTCCCTCTAATAAAGGACCAAGAAAAAGGCCCAAAAAGGGATGGAAAGACTGTACAATACTGTGTGGATGAGGACTTTGCCATCCTAAAAGAATTGGAGATCAATTGCTGGGAGAAAGGCAGATTGGGAAAAGCTTCTGAGGAAGACCCAGACCCACAAAGGGCTGTTGTGTCAATGCTGATGATGATGCTTTTATTTCACATTTTTTATAGTCTGATTAAACATTTTGTGGATATTAATAACAAATGCTTATTAAAAATATCTGCTTTTTTTTTTTTTTTTTTTTTTAATGTGGTTGTTTTGCTAACTTTAAAAAAAATTTATTCTTAAAAATAAAAAAATGTATATAAGTGTTATTTTAAAATAATCTTTGATTTTTTTTTTCAATATAAATTTTTAAAATTGTATAAAAAAAATTTCTGTTTATCATTTTCTTGATATTTTATTTTTTAATGTAGTTTGTGTCATTAATTTCTATTGTTTTATTCAATAATAATCTTTAATAATTAATCAATATTATTATAGATGGCTGAATTTCCAATGGAACCCAACCTCTCAAAAATGCTTATTATGTCTGTACACTTAGGCTGCAGTGAAGAAATTCTCACTATTGTTTCTATGTTGTCAGTACAAAATGTATTTTATAGGCCAAAGGTAGAGTCATATTTTTGATATAGTTGATTAAAATGTAATGCATTTAATTTGTGTAAAACAATTTACTTGTATTATTTTATAAAGCAATTCTATGTTTACTGTATGCTCTTATTACCATCAATATTTCATACATTATTCAATGAATATTTTATAATATTTTGGTTAAGGAAAGGTAATGAAACAGTTATTTTTTAAATTGAATTTAATAAAACTTAAGCAAAATTATTAGTATATTAAAATGATAGATGATATATTAAAAACAATTTTTTTGTTGTCATTACTGTTAATTTTTTATGTGCTTATTGTAGTGATATATTTTGTTACATACTAAATGGTACTATGATTTTTCTCATAAATTTTTTCCATTAATAGAAATTGCATGTACTTCTGCAAAATTAAAGTTGATTGAATTAGTAAAACTACATTCTCTTGTATTGTATTTTGTAAATAAATTTATCAAATAAACACATGCAAAATAATAAATTTTAAATATTAATTTAAATTAAATTTTTTATTAAAATATTGAAATATGCATGTAAATTATTGGATCTCAAGATCCTTTGTAATACTTAAATGTATATAAAATAAAGTTTGTGTTTTTTTTTTTTTTTTCACACTCTACTTCCTGTAATCTAACTCTAATCTACTTTAACAGGACAAACAAGCCTTAGCTGATCAAAAGAAAGCCAAGTTCAATCAACCTGAAGGGGATCATTTAACTCTGTTAGCTGTCTACAATTCATGGAAAAATAATAAATTTTCCAATGCTTGGTGCTATGAGAATTTTGTGCAAATTAGAACTTTGAAGAGAGCACAAGATGTAAGAAAACAGCTTTTGGGTATCATGGACAGGTAGTGCAACTTTCATATCATTTTAAATAAAACTTATTGTTTTCATAAATAATGAAAATGTTAACATTTGTTTTATTTTGTCCAGACATAAGTTAGATGTTGTCTCTTGTGGAAAGACTACTGCTCGTGTCCAGAAAGCTATATGCAGTGGATTTTTCAGAAATGCTTCCAAGAAAGATCCCCAAGAAGGCTATAGAACATTAGTGGATGGTCAAGTCGTCTATATTCATCCATCTAGTGCTTTATTCAATCGTCAACCTGAATGGTATGTATATTTGTTAGATTATTTGCATGATTAAAATATATTCTTGCATTTCTCATTCATTAAAGCTCTATTATGCCCCTTATTTTTTAAAACCAATTTTGAATGTCATTATGATTCTTTTTTTATTTTTAAAACCTTATTTTTGTGTATTAATTTAATAAACTGATTATAAATTTTTAATTTCTTTGGATTTTTTTGATAACATAAAATTATTCTGAAATTTTGATAACATTTCAGAAATTAATGAGGGTGTTTTTACATTATTACTTTATAAGACCATTAAACAAATGTATAGAGCTAACTTATAGATATTTTTATCATAGTTTTTAGACTTTTAATAGCTTATACATGATAAGTGTGATTATTATTTTTTATTGATGACTAACTTTCTTACAGTACAGTCTCTGTTGGTCCATGACTTTCCTAATAATTTGATTCCAAAGCATTTTACCTCATGCTTAGTTTTCCAATAAGTGACTTCATTGATTTTCTGTGAGAAATTTCATGTCACAAATTTTAACTTTTTTTGAATATACTTTAAATACTAAAATTTTAATCTTTTTAAAGGAAAAATAATATTAGACTAAATAAAACTTTCTTTTTAATTAATAAAAAATATTTGTTTCACTGGTTATTACATAACATTTTTAAATAATCATTTTATTCAATTATTGGCAAGGTAACTGGGAACTATAATATAAAGTCATCACAAATTTATATTACTGAAATAATTTTAATATATATTTTCTCTGCCAATTTTAGAATTCATATAAAAAAATTAATCTTAGTATGAAACATTTATCTAATCAGATTTAAAAAAGTGCAAAAAAAAAAGAAACTTGATCAAAATTGGCATCATATCACCATTATCAGTGATTGGCTGAAAGAGACTGTTTCTACAGTAGTAAGAACCTTTTTTGGTTTGTGAATTGAAAATTCAAAAATTCAAGTTCATTTTAATTTAATTGCATTGCTAAATAATCATTACATTTAAATCTTAAAAAATTATTAAAAGAAACATGTGCAAATTACAGAAACTGCTGCCTGTTTCACTTAAATTATTTAAATTTGTTTATATGCAAACATGTGTTGTTAATTCTTTCTTAAATTATTTTTAGGGTTGTGTATCATGAATTAGTTCAAACTACTAAAGAATATATGAGAGAGGTGACGACGATTGACCCAAAATGGATGGTGGAATTTGCTCCAGCTTTCTATAAATTTGCTGATCCTACAAAATTGAGTAAACATAAGAAACAATTGCGTCTAGAACCTTTGTATAATAAATATGAAGAACCTAATGCTTGGCGAATTTCCAGAGTGAGAAGAAGAAGAAATTAAGATGAGCTCTTTATAGGAAGGACAAATAATTTATATGTAAAAAAAAATTTGTACAAATAAAATTAAGTTTTTAATTGTTATTGTTTTTTGTTTATATGTCAAAGGAATGTGTCTTGCATTTGTAATGTACATAAAATATTTAACTTGAGATTTTATTATATTTATTGTGCAAAATAAAAACGTTTTTATTTTTATTTGTTATTATTATTATTTAAAAAGTTTTATAGCATCTAAGTTTAAAATTAAATTGATTAAAGTATTTATGATGTAAATAATGCTGCAATTTATAAATGTACTCACTCTAAGGATTACAAGTTTCAGAACTTTAGAATTATTATTTTTCATGTCCTCTCATTTCAAATCCTCTCAAAATGCCTTTGAGCGAATTAAGGAATTATTTTGTAATGACAAATAGGAGAGAATGATTTCTATCGCGAATAAAAATGACCGCTGTCGATGACGTCATATGATGAGGTGGCCCAAGAAACATCACTTGAGTGTCTTCACAAGTTGCCATGTTTTTCTTTATTCATTGTTATGGAAATATAGTTAATATTTTAAAAAATCTGTGTGAAAATGTTCAGTGATGGTTTTAATAGTTTATTTTTTACTTTGCATGAAAATATTAAAGGATTTAGTATTCACGATCTTCAAATTACAAAATTTTTAATGGTTGTTTTAATGATCATGAGGACAAAAATGGGAATTTTTAATATAGATGTGCTTAAGCATGCTTGGATTATAAATTTTACTCCTCCTTCTGCATGGGTTGTAAATAATTTAGTGTATCAGATATATACATGAGATTTTCACAATTCGGTACTTAATCATGCATTTAAACATGAAAGAACTGATATTATAGCTTTAAAGTAAAAGAAAGTTCGATAAAATATCTGTTTTTAATTTATTAAGTAAT
>JAPDSC010074127.1:42567-85803 GCA_026290005.1 Latrodectus geometricus | reverse complement strand
TGACCATTCTATATTAAGTTCGGGTAACTAGAACTTAAGTTCAAAAGATCAATTCTGTAATAAAAATTAAAAGTTACTGAAATGAACGTGACTGATACGAATTGACTGAATCAATACTGCACAAAATCAGTTATACTACTAAGAAGTTTGAAAGGTGCTATAAGCAAATTTTTGTCAAACTAGAATATTTAAATTTATGTGTATAAAAAATAATATGATCCCTGTATACTAAAACATATATTTAATATAATTTAAAAATTATTATTTTTTTATTATTTAAAGCTAATTTATATAGATTTTTTTTTGTCACAAAAAAATAGGAATATATATTCTAAAAAACTATAATTTTTTTTTAATTGTAAAATAATTGATTAAACTATGATTTCACTTTACATTGTATGAAATATACAATTTAAATAACTTTGACTGTATGTAGTGAGTATTCCAACAGCTGAAAACTGTTACTAGAATTTTCTGAAGATTTACAATGAGTATGTTTTTAATTATATTTTTCACAGGTAGTCAGTTGTATTCAAGTATCGTAAAAGAGGAAATACTTTAAAATCTTACCAACTATGATGTGCTGGAATCAAACGCGGCATCTTTTACTCCAAAGACTTAGCACTCAGCAACGATGTGTTTAATACAAAAGTTTCAAATTACTTAATTTATGGAGATATCCAAAAACACCTGTGATAACGTTTGCTATAACAACCAGGAGATGGCACCACCAGGAAAGAAATCTTCATTATACATTATTGATACTTTTCTTTATTATATTATAATAAAGTATATTTATACTTTGTTATTATATTAATAATCTTAATCTTTATATGTTATTTTAATATTCATGTTGCTTGATGTTTTAAATTTCCAGAAATCTATATTGACAGAATATAACAAAAGCAAAAATAAAATAAAAGTAATGAAAATGTTTTCTTTAATATAAGTGCAGAAAAGTTTCGAAAATCTTATTTAAAATTGTAATCTTGTCTTTAATTCAACTTTCAATTACAATTCTCTTGATAGTAAACTTTTAGTTCTCTGACTTGAATATTGTTGATCAATTATGGAAATCTTTGGAGTCTAAACTTGTTGTTTAATTCTATCACCAAATACAGATTCAAAACCAACGAGAGAATCTTTTGGAGGAGAAATTTTATACGTTCACTTCAAACTGCATATATTTCTAATTCTCGATTAAGTGATATTACATTCTATTAATAAAGATTTATAGTTTTTTCATAGATGTTTCTCATTTTCCTTTTATTCGGGAATTTATTCAGTAATCAATATATTTACTATATGTATTCTCATAACCTGCTATATATACATTTTAAGATTTGATTATTCATTTTATTTTTTTCCCAAGCTCTATCCTGGTATTTTTTCAGGATAGGCTGTTGAATTGTATGGCAACCATTTTTATTGTTGAATGCGATATTAGAATGTATATATAAATACAAATAACATTCATTGTGAATTGCGACCTATAATAGTAGATGCTCAGTCCTTATAAAAGTAGAAGATGGTATTTAAAATCTACTACAAGAAAATTATATGAGTAATAATTTGGTACATTTGAATTTTTATTATATCTCTGTAGGGATAGAAAGTGTCTTTCATTTTAAATTACATACTTTCTTTAATCGTATATAGATAGCTCTGGGAAATCATCCTAACGAATCTAGTATCATATTGTCATGATTACCGAAGAAACATTATTATTCGTAAATACTTTCATATTTTGTATTATTGTCTCGTGATGTAAAATGTCAAACAGAGAAGTTGTTTTTTTATTGTATTTTCATCCAGTAGGATTTAAGAATAAACTCATTTAGATTTGTAACAATTATCTATTTCAAATTAATTTCTAGGTTCTTGAATTTTTTTTTTTTTAATTGTCCTTTATATTATTTGCCTGTAGCCTGAGCTTCTTGTAGTTTGTGCCTCAATAATTTCTCTAAATATGATAAAAATCAGAATAATCCCTAAGTTATTCTGCAACTCAGATTCTAAACTTATTTTTAATGCGAGGGAATAATTATTCTTAATGTAGTAAGCATTTTTTTAAAAATAATATTAATTCTAATTTATAAGTCTAATGAATTTTAAAATTTGTTTGTTCAGAATATATTTTGATTCCGTTTTAAATACATTTTATTGAACCTAGTTAAGGAAAAGAGTTTTCATTAACCTTTACCTGTGGATAATAGCTCATTGAAGAAGATGTAGGAATGTTAAACTACATTAGACTGATTAATTTAAAGTTATTAAAATCTACCGCTGATTAATATTATATATATTTAAGCTTTACTTCATTTTAATCGTGAACATTACAATTATCTACTTTCTAAAAGTACTACAGCTCCATACATAAAATAATAGATTTTGTTACAAATATAAAAGTAAAATAGGTTTCTAAAATCAATTTATCTTCATCTAAAATTAAATATGAATATAAGATTTTACAGAAAACAGTTTTTCAAATTTTTCAATATTTTGATTTTTAATGTTAACATGTTATTCACTATTTAGCTTAATAATTTAATAGTGTTACACAAATAAACTTTTCTATGGATTAGAAAAAAAAACAATTGAATAAAGTACCATAAAATTGTCACATGTCAAAACAAAGCGCTTATTCTACAGTTTGAATCTTTCTTTTTCTTAGTAAAAAGATAATTAAATGTTTTAATTCACACACACGATTTTCATAATAGTAACTAAATAAATAAATTTCAGTACAGTTATTTATTAATTAAATTGTTTATAATTAACATAATTTTATTGAATGGAGTAGTATTGATTGATTGATTTCATTAGCATTGGATGGATAATCATCAATACATAGAAGATCTAGGTACATGTAAGTGTGCTAAAACATAATGGTTAATAATATATATATAAAAATGCATTAGCTCTTTAAAAATCTCGAATATTTTCTCAAATCTTAAGATTTTTGTTATTTGTGAAGAGTTTGAGAGTGACAAAGTTTTCTGTGGATTAATGTCAAAATTTCTTTCCATTACAATTTAAATTTACATTGAATTTCTTTTCTTTCTTTTTAAAAAAAAATTCTTTTGATGTGAACCCCATGAATACATTTTGCCAGTACATATAGTGAAAGAATAATTCAAACTAAAAATTACGACAGTATATGCTTGACTAGCTTTATAATTTCTAACTACAGAATAAAAACTATTAGAGCCTTTTATTAAAAAATAGATTCATACCTGGATCTATTTTTTAATAAAAGGCTCTAATAGTTTTTATTCTACAGTTTGAAAGAATGTACCAAAAATTTCATTCGTTATTTTCCAATTTTCATCTTATATTTTTAAAAATAAACCCAAGTATTAACTTTTTAATTATTTATTGCTCAAGTCCAAAAGATTCGAAGAACGAGTCTGATTTTGGAGTCGAGAAAATTTATGATTTATTCCGTTTTTATAATATGTTGTGAGATGATCATCTAAAATGACTTCCCTTCAAATTAATAGAAAAAGATTCTATCGCTTCTACTTTTTATATACAAGTGCTTATGAATAAATGCAAAGTAAATCCTCGTTATTCAAACATGGAGACACTTTTAATAAAATAAAGCAAATGCAATAATTATAAGTAATAGAAAACTTTTTATTTTCCATATTAAAAATTATTCATACAACTGTACAATATATATTTCCATAATATTAATTTTTACAAGCTTTATTACATAGAATTATTATACATTAGTTAACAATAGCAGATAACATATTTATTTCTTTACAAGAAAAGGAATTATTGTACTGCTAAAATATTTTAGCAGTACAAAGAAAAAAATGAGATCATTAGCTGATGCTACAGCAATAGCATATTCATTTGTGTATACATAAATATAATATGAAACATTATTCTTATTAAATATTTGTTATGATTACGAACGTTATACACACATATTTACATATTTTCACTTTTTTTGAAAAAGATAATTCCTTGCCCAAAGAAACATGTAAAATCCCGAAAAAGCAATTAAAATAATTTACATTCAAAGACAGGAGTGATAAATGATCTGCATCACATTTCCAGTTAACAAATACATGACTTTTTCTTAAATACATGTTTTGACTGTACAAATTCTCAACCAATAAAAGCTCGCTAATTTTTACTTAGAAAAAGATATTTTTAAATGCACTATTTTTTTACTTCTCTTTAGACAAAAATTTCATCATTTTAATGTTCAAGGTAATTTTGAATCATATGGATTTATTTTAAGTAAAATACTTTGAAATGCGAAATTAAAGAAAGACTTAGTTTTTAAACAATATCAAAACATTGTTAGGAAAAATATTTTTACATTTGATTATAGAATAATTTAAAACTATTTAAAATACCTTGAACATGTTTTGTTGCATTTTATGTAATTCAGAGACATTACAATTTTTTCGTTTAATTGCATAACTCAACATTCTCTATAGTTAAAATAGAGAAATGCAAGAAACATTATATTTTAAGGCAATCAAAATATTACTTAAAAATATCTTGACTATTAAAAACTTGAACGAAATGGATTATGATTCAGTTTTTAATAATATAGTGCTTCTTATCTTCATCTTTCTTTGAGAACAAATAATTGATTTCTTTTGTACAAATTATATATTACAATCTTTACAATATTTCACAGTCTGTAATTTTATGTAGAACAGTAGCAGTTTTCAGCATTTGCGAAAAAAGGCATTAGATGGCAGCACTATATCACATGCATCTTTGGTAAGTGGCCAGTGAGTGAAAACCTACAAATAAAATAAATAATTAATTACTGGAAAGCATATATCAAGCAAACAATAATAATGTGAAAAGCCTAAATAGATAAATAAATACGTATCTACTTAATGAACTTTTGTTTGAAATATTATCACTTTTTAATACAAATAAAATTGCCTAATGTTTCTTGCAAATATTTTTTAACAGAGTAAAAAACATTATTTTAATATGAAAGTTCAATAACAATCTATAATTATAGAATATTTAATATCATTAAATACTATCATAAATACTTAGACATTTTATTTTTTTTAAAAATGTTGAAATAATTTAACATTTTAAAATATTATGGATAACATATGTTAAGAATTATATTTTTCAAACAATAAATTATTATTGTGGGAAATCTCAGTTTTATAATGATCGTTTTAAAATAAACTTGAAATTAGTTTGATAGAAATAGTTGGAAATATTATATGCAACAATAAAAATCCTGCCATCAAAATTATGTAAATTGTCGTTTGATTTATTTTAGCTACTTGAAAAAATACTCTTAAATAAAAACACTAATTTTAACTGCAGTAAATAGCTAGATTTTTTTAAATGTGTAGTTAAAATAGGGGTGCAAAGGCAAGGGAAAGTGATTAAAATAAATATTTTAATTTATAAATTAGAAATTATCGGTTAAAATGAAATAATTCGTAATGGATTTTTGCAGACACAGCAATGCACCTGCTTACAGGTATAATCCACCTTCTGAGTCCGAAACTTTAGAGGGGAAACATCCCTTGAAAAGGTGGCTTCTTGGCAATAACAGCTGTTCCATCTTTTCCAACATCCCGTCTCGAATGCATCCGCGAGCAGGGGAGAAAACAGCTGAACGAAAAATCGGACAAAGATTTTCCTGCGCAGGAAAACGACCTTGCGGGACGCGCGTTTGGACGCTCACTTCCGGTACGTTACGGAAAGAACTAGAGAGAGAGAGAGCGAATTAAAGATACCACCCCATGAAAAACCCCCTTTCCGATTTTCTCACGCTAAAAACGTGCACGAGCTGGTGCGATACACATGTGTTCCTTCTGAGGTAAGAGACCTTAACGAAAGCGGTGGAAAAAGGGTGCAGCTCATGGGGGGGGGGGAGATAAGGTACAAGGTATAGAGAGTGGGAACTTGTTCTACATAAAACAGATATAAAGTGTTCTCACTGTCACCATCTACCCTCAATTTTTTTTCTTTTATTTACTTTTGCTCTGAACTTGACTTCCCTTATAAAAAACCATAATATTATTTTATTCAAATCCATGAATCCCCCTTTTCTACAAGTCTGAAAAATTAATTTCGTCTTGAAATATCGTTTGACTTTCCTCCACCTCCTGATAATTATATTAAAATTGATGAAAATCCCCCCCCCCATAATATGTAAAAAAAGCTTAAGAATAAAATAATGATTTAAAATAATAATCAGTTATTGTTATAAGCTTTCATTTTATAACCTTTATTTAGAAACGAATAAATAGCATTAGAAAAATTCATTAAAACATGAAAATTAGATATGAAATTTCTCTTTGCGCATATCTGAAATTTATTGTCTTAACAAATTTTTGTTTAAATGATCGTTAAAACATTTTAACGTAAAATAATTTTCTTTTTAATGAAGCACAAATAATTAGGATTAGAAAAATATTCTCTAGTTAAAATAATCAGATATTAAATATTTATAAGTTGAATTAAAATAAAATAAATATTAATTAATATTTTAAAACATATTATTTTTACAATTATAATGTTTATATTTTCTTGAATGATTATTTTATTAAGGTTATTCCGGTAAAATTTCAAAGATTAACTAGCATAAGTTACAATGAAAAAAACCTCTGTGTGAAATTATTTTGAAGCTTACGAAGTATAAAAAATTTATATTTTTAATTATCTTACAGCAAATAAATAAAGTGAACTCCATATATATATATATTATATAACTGCATATGAATTAAAAAGATTGTTGAATTGAAAATATAGGTTAGAAATAGTGATTTATTATATTTAATATTTTTATATATAATTAGATAATAATAATAACATGATTGAGCTTTAAAGTATAATTGAATATTAACATACTTTAATGTTCATAAAAATTCACTTTGGAAACTTAATGGAATAATTTGATTGCATTTAAAAGAGTGATGATAAAATAAAAATAGATCCAGAACTATCTACAACATCCCAAGCGAAAAAGAAACTGAAACAAAATCGTTTTCGGAAAGAAAAAAAAAAAAGGCAAAAAATCAGAGATTAACTTTCTGAGTTTATTTTGGGTCAAAACAGGAGATAAAAAACACACTTTACATTTTTTTTTAAAAATACACCTGCGACGACAGTTTTCAAACACATCACCTATACATAACGTAAGGACCGAATATGGGGGAACCGTGTGAGGAAAATCTATGATCACCTGATTCATGATTTACCCCATTTCCGGCTGGTTTTGCTTTCGGATGAAAATATAAACAAAAAAGAAGGAAAAAAAATCTTACAACTACTACTACTACTACACCACGTTACTATGGTAGTATCGTACTGAGACTGTAGTAACGTACTCACACGGTGATCCCCTCTTTTTCCAGATCACACCCCACGACCTTCATTTCACCTTTTAGGTTGAGATACTTTCTTTCATAGTGTTCCCATGCCAAAGTATATCATAAAACGATATGTCAAAAAATTTAAGAAGGAAAGAACTGTCGTAAACTTAGTCTGCATTTAAATTAAAAGAGGTTTGTTTTTAATACTAGCAAAATCTATAATATCATAACTAAGCAATTAAAATTATTAATTTATTACATTCACAATTTTAATTTTTAAGACAAAGGCAAATGTCCCGCTTTTAAATAAAAACAATTTAATTTCAATAAGTATAAATACAGTAAATAAGTGTACAATATTCAGTTTGGAGAAGTATAAATACAATACAATATATAATCGATACATTGAGATATTTTATAATGCAGCGTAAGTTTTAAAAACTTAAAAATCCTTCGACAATAAGAAGTTTTCTGTATAACGAATAAATTTTGTTATAAGCAGATTACATTACGAATAATTATAAAAAAAACATCTACAATAAATATTTTATAATTTTTTTCTTTTTTAATAAAAATAATATTTTGACATTGACATTTTATAAATTATGATTTTCTACTTAAAGATACAAAAATCATGCATAATTACACAAAAATTAGCTTAAATATTTATTTAATTTTTGCAAAAAATATTTTTTTTCAATATCGATGTAAAATATATTTAATCTAATATTTTAACAATTTTCTTTTCGATAAAATCAAATAAAAATTCTTTTTTGCAATAGCTAGAATTTTGCCACTAATATGAGAACAATATTTTATATAATTTACGGTTGTGTGAAAAATTTTTACGATAATATAAGAAAGAAAATTAGATAGTTTTCTTTCCTTTTATTTTCTTGTTTAAAATGAAAAATGTCGTCTTTGGAAAATTTTTCAGACGATGATGTTTGAGTTGAAGTGGCCGTCGATGTTCTCAGCGAATAAATATCCAATTAGATTGCAATCGAAAGTCGTTTGGTTCCGCCCTCTCAAGTTAAGAAGTGGCGCATATTGCCTCGTTGAAATATAGCAAGACTACTTTTCGGCGCCTGCTTTATTTTCTTATGTCTTGAATTTCATCTCTAGTAGTTGAAGGAGACAAATATGTAAACTAAAATTGTGCTCACAGAACGCTGTTGTCTTCACTATTATTTTTTTGTTCGCAAAACAAATTAAAATGAAAATTATTTATAGCTAACAGCATATGCAATCATTAAATTAAAAAAGCAATAGCCTTTTAGATCGTAGTGAAAGATATTCACAAATGTGATTCAACTTTATTAGTCATCATATTTTATGTTTTCATTTCATACAATATCATACTTAACTTTCATTTTTTTATACCATTTTAATTAAAAAAAATAATGACATCCTAGTTTAAGGTGTCAAATCGATAACATACATAAATGATTATTTTTTATATTTATGGTAGAGTTTTTGAATAAAAATGGACAGCAAAAGTTGATTTTGTAACGGTCTCCTATTTGTTACTTACAAAAATAGAGAACTATTTATACTATATTTTATTTAAAAATAGAGAACTATATTATATTTAGCGTATATACTATGTTTTTAATTCTCTTTTTTCACACAAGTTATTATAAAAATACGAAATGATTTATAAACACAATTTTCATTCCTTGTTTATTTATAATTAATTTTAAAAATATCAAAACGATTTTTTTTTAATAATTTTTTTTAATTTTTTCAATCACTTTTATTTTTTGTTTGATATTAAACGAAAGTAAACTCTTTATTAATTAAATTGTAATATATTTCCTTTAAATTAGACTATCAAAGCCAATGATGTTATGGGTCAGAAACCATGAAAACTGAATTTTATCTGTGATTTAAACATTAAAAATATTGTATAATATTTATAATTTAATTAATAAAATAATATAATAATTTATAATTTAATTAATTTTTGTCATTACTGTTGGGAGGGATTGAAAGAATATGACCTTGACAAGTCAGCTTATACTATGATGTTTAAGTTGAAATTTTATAACTTTTGTAATTTAGTTCTTTTTTTTTAAATTATTCTTTCCTTTTTTGAAGGTAATTTTCATCAGCCTTCTACACAAGATCAGAAAATAGATCTGCTATTCACAAACTTTTTTTATTTATTCGCGAATACAAACGAAATGTTGAAACAGAGTAACTTAGTTAAACAATTCATGAAAAACAGGAATGAGTAACAGCAACAAGATTAGATGAGAAAATAATTCATTGTAAAAAAGTCCCGGATGTTAAAGTGCAGGTGTGACAACATTTGATGAACCCGCTGAAACTTTCCTGTCATCAAGGTTTCAAAATAAAATAAAGTGTCAAATTGACATACGGCTAAGCGAAAAGTATACATTTTCATTTAATCAATCTTTTTATTTATCTTTTTTTTTTTATGTCATATAGAAATTTTCTTCCCCTTTTTCAAGCTTTTATATAGGTTTACTTCATATTGAGTAAATCATGTGGAGAGTGTTTATTCACAGATTTAGTTTTTATTTTATTTTTTTCCCTATAAACAGTATTCAACGAATAATATCATTTTTTGAACAGCATCAATAGAATTTCTCAAATTTTTTGAAAATAATGGCAACATTTTTTAAATAATTCAAATATACTGATTTAATGTTGTCAGAAAATTTATATTTAAATTTAATAATGGTAATGTATTATTAGAAAATATTTTTAATCACAAAAGTTAATGCTACGATTATTAAGAAAAGAATAAGAGAATGATATTAATTTGAATTATGCCAGGAAAAACCAAACTATTAATTGATTACGATGCGGAAAAATCCAAACGATACTATGGATAGAAAAGTTACACATAACAATTTAGGGGGAAAATATAAACAAAAAATGGACTATTTATAAAAGCAAACGTAAATTGAGTAGTTTGTTAACAAAGAAAAGTATAGCGCCTATATACACTTTAAAAAAATAATTCTTGAATATTTATGAATAGTAGAATATCAAAAAGGATATTTTAGAGTAATTATAAAACACTTAAAATTTTGAAATGACCCCTGAAATATTTTCTTAATTATCATGTACAATTTTATAATATGAAGGGAAGAAACATGGAAAAAAGTGTAAATTTCTGAAGAGGAACTTTATGGAACACACTCCTACGCAAATAAAAGAATTGGGAGCGGATGCGAAGTTCTGAAGAAGCATGAGGAAAGAAAGGGAGCACCTGTGAGGAGAACGGAAATGGGAATCGCAACTTCCTTTCCTCCTTCTTCCAGGCATTCAGGGTCGTCTTCTACCACCTCCCTAGGGATGGATGAGAAAATGGAACAAAAACCTCACATGAGTACACACATCTGATAGACAGGGAAAAAAATCCCCACATGTGGTGCAAATTTTGACATTAAAAAAAAAAATTAGAGGAGATGGTGTAAAAACAGAAATACGCCGGTACATTTCTGTTAAATTATTTCATTCCAGGGTTTGTAGTTATAAATCAAGTATATCAGACGATAAAATAAATTATAATTCCGTCTTTTTATTATAGATTTTCTGCAGTTGGTTGTAGTTTGATGAAGAATTTCGAAACAAAGAAAATTTTTCTTTAAACATTCGATTAGTCTATAATAACAAAATAAAATAAAGAATTACTAATTTTCCTTTTTAACATTTATAAAAATAAATAATCATGTTTGCTACATACATTATAATTGAAATGCATATATTTCACTGCCTTTTAATTCTTATTTACTTATATATATTTAGCAAATGGTATAAAATTCAATAGAATTTTACCTGGTACTTCGAATTTCATTAATCACAATTGCGGTCATAATCAACTCCCCATTAATAAGTATTAAAATTTTATTTTCTTGATTAGCCTATTTATTGTTCTTTAGAAATGAAATTTTTCCGATATATATAGATACAGGCAACTGTTACCAAGACTTGCAACAGATAAATAGTTACACCTTTTTTTCTAATATAAGAGGGTTGGTCGCTTTTGCTTTTACATAAAAAATTACAGGAAAGCAAACGAAACAAACCAGATCCCAAACGATATTCAAAAAAATTCAAAAAGAAAAAGAAGTGAAAGGAAGTGTACAAGAGGGGGTGGTCGACCTTAGGTGTCCACCTGTAGAAACCCGCATGGAACGTCGTCAGAGACAGTATCCGCTGTTGGAGCCATTGTTAAAATATCGTTTGCAAGGAAACGTGACAGTTTCCTGTGTTCTGGAAAAGCAGTCAAGCACCGACCACCCCCATCTAGTTTTTTCTCGTATCTCCTGCATGATTTAACTTGGTTTTAGGTCTGGCATGTGGAACAGTTAAACTGTGATAAACATTATTGGGGAAAAATTAATTAAGTGTGAAATGATAATTAAAATAAATTATAAATTGATTCATATTGTGAATTTTCAGCAATTTACATTTAATTGTAAATAGGAAATTGTAGGCATTTTCTTTAAACTAAAGCAAATTTTAAAACAAAAAAAGAGTGCTTTACAACTGTGTATATTTTAATATTAACTTAGATGATAAATATTAAAAAATATATGAGTTTGATTAATCACAAATAAATTTCAGAGTGAAAACTTCCACAAACTTCTACTTTTAAATCTTAATAAGATTTTGATTTCATGTTACTATTAAGATAGTAATAACTCTTGGAATTATTGAAAATGCTCCTAGGAATTTTGAAAAACCTCACAAAGAATTGAAAAAGGGAAATTTTTAGCAGTTTTATTATATATTATTTTTTTTAAAATTGGTTGAATGCTTCTTATAGAAAACAAATTTTGATTTCAGATTTAATAATTTAAGAGAAGTCTAAATAATGAAGTTATTTTATTTGTAAATACTGTATTCTTTCATGCTAACACTAATCTATTTTTTGATTGTTAGTCGTATTTTGTTATTCATACACTCACTAGATGGCAGCACTACCTCTTTGTTAACACCGAAATTTGTTATATAACTTCTTGATATGCCACAAATATAATTCTCAAACTTAATATATTTACTGTTTGTGAATTCTTTTATTTTCTGTACATAAAAAGAATACAGATTTAAGTTTTTTAGATAAAAAATAACACTTTTAATTTTCTCGAAAATAAATTAAATGCGAAATATAAATAAATTTTCTAGCAATTTACCACTTGATTGGAGCTTAGCCGGACCTTATATCTCAATGACAGGCAACGGTCAGTTCAAAAACCGTGACTTTATTATCGCAGAGAAATCACTCAGCTCAGAACCACCCCCTCAGCAAGTGGAACAATAGGAAAGGGGGTGCGTTAGCGAAAGTTGTGGAGCAGCCAACCTTGTCACCGTTTTAGGAACTGATGCGAGAAGCAAAACAATTAAGCAGCAGCCGGAAATGTCCTGCTCAGAAAAGGAACACTATGGAAAACCGAAGCACATTTCTTAGCGGCTGAGGAAATAACTAATGGATTTTTTCCGTTTTTCTCTTTCTCACATACCCCCTTTTTTTTGCTGTTTCCGTAAGAATGACGGTTTTCAGTTCTGCTCGAGCACATTTTCGTGCTCTCCCTGGACTGTTTGTAATTCTTTATTTCTTTTGTCATTCTTCGTTTTACCTTCGGGAAATGATAACTGCAACCAACACCCCCGCTTAGCACGCATTTGCTTTGATTCTTTTTTTTTTATTTCGTTTATTGTAACGGATGTAAATTATAGAGGCTATCTAAAAATATTTCTTTTTTAATGAAAAATTTTAAATTAACAACAGAGATATTCTAGTTTAAAATGAACATACCATAAAATTAAGATATTCTTTTTTTAAATTTAATTTACAGTAAAATATTTGCATAATACAGTGAAATATACTGTGTAAATAGTTCAAAAATTCTATTAAAATTATAATTTTAAATATATTAAAATTATTATAATATCTGGATGAAAATATAATTTCATCCTTTGGTATAAAATTCAAATAGTTGGGTTCTTTTGTATAGATAATTTTTTTTAAATTTTTTAATTCAATTACATTGAAATCTTCTCTTGAGAATTATAGATAAACAACTACATATTAAATAATTAGAACAGTAAACATATTGCTTGAAAATTATTTTTAGTTATTTGATAAAAAATTTTATTTATTTTTTAATTGAATAATTGAAAAAAATATCAATTGTAAAGATGTACAATATAATTAAAGGATCAAAGTTGTGCACTAGAAGATTCTAACTTCAAATTTAAAAATAATAAGGGATTTTTATTCTTTGATAGATTCCATTATTTATTTAAAATGCATTGAAATATTTTCTTCACAATTCTCTATCTAATAATAAAAAATTAAATAATCAAAAGTGGACTTCATTGTTTGAAAATTGAATTTTTGTAACGTAATATTTAAAGACTGAAAATATCATTAGAAAATTCTAATAATTATTAAATAACGAACTCTTTAGAGTTAATTATTAAATGACGAAATCTATAGAGTTTTAATTTAATGGCTAATATTTTAAGGAATGAAACTATTGTTAAAAATCTAATAGAGGAAATTTAATTACTGAATGATTAAATGCAAATGCAATTTTTTGAGAATTCTAACTTGATAGATTGAAAATTTTAAACTGAATATATATGAAAATTTTAGCAAATGTTTTGTTTAAAAAACAAAGTCAAAGAAACAATAATTTTTAGTTTATAGATTTCTTTTTAAAGAGAGAGAATGAAATTATCAATTCCAAACAGAATTTCAAACATTTAATGAAGACATTAAATTGTCTTACAATATTCTTTTAAGTAATTTAATAGAATAAATAAGAAAGTAAATTTCATTTAAGTATTCGAATTTCATCTCAGTCAGCTTTATTTATGCTTTAAAGGCTGAAATAACAATTAAAAAAGATAATGCAAATGCTATTTACTGTATTTTTGAAAATATCTATTAATTTAAAAGACATTACCGTTACTAAAATAAACAATATATTGAGAATTTTAATTAAAATAAATTATTTGAGTGATTATTATTCTTATACCATACGCAAATCAAATAATTTCATTTTGTCAGCAATTCACTATATTGTATGTATATATATCATATAATTTTCGATCGCAAATATAAGCCATAAATAAACAGCAAATACTAAATAAAATAATAAAAATGATAGTAATACAGCATTAGTGTTTACTTTTACAGTAAATTATTATTAATTTAATAAAATTGTTATTTTTTAAAAAATAAATGTTCATGTTTGATTAACACAGGTACATCAAATAAAATATAGCTTATCAAAATGTTATAATATTTAGTCTATTTCATAATTTTTATCGATATTATACTCAACTTTAAGTAAAAAAAAAAAAAAATTCTGTAGCTTTTCCTACAATGCAGTTTTCTTAAAAAGATCAGGCACTAAAATAGAAAACGATCCTATTTAAAGTCGCCTTCTGGTGTTTGCCTTTGACCGCCCGAAGTGTGGCCCTTGGAAGACAGGTGGTGGACATCAAAATCTTGAAATTCGGCCCCAAACACGGCCCACTTCCAAAAGAAGTAATCCCCTTTCAAGAGGGGTCGACCGGCACCAGACCGGAGCACGCGCGCGTTGACTGACCCCCATTGCTAAACATCTGCTGCACTCTCGGGGTACTTTTTGTATTTTCTCGTCTGCTCCCCAGACTGAACAGGTGAAAGCCTGCCCACGTGACCTTGTGCAATTGAGTCTGTGTTGGCAAGAAAAGCCTGTCCACGCGACACAGTAATGAGGCGTCTGCTTCTCTTCCACGAGAGCTATTCCTTTTTATAAACTCACTAAAAATATCGTCTGGGGGAGTTTCGAGCGAAAGCATGGTGACAGACTGAGATTCGTTTGCAATAAATAAAAAGCAAAAAATAATACTTTCGTATAAATAAATCATTTATGTAATCTGTATCTGACAAGTCTCTTAGAAGAGCAGGCTTTCAAGTCTACAAACTTAGATTTATCAGTAAGTATAAAAATATGAACTTTGAAATTAAACAAATAAATAAAATTCAAAGAAAATCTTCTTATATTTGTTAAAAAATAAAAATTTAATTAAATTTATCATGTATGATTTTTTTTTAAAAAATTATTGTTTCGGCCGTTATAAATACTCGAAACGAATAAAAAGTTCTTTCTTAATGATAGGAACTTATCTTTCAATAACAACAGAATCTAATACATTTCCATCACGTACATAAATTTTGAGAGAAAGTGAATAGTGTTAAGCTAATGTATTTTATTGTTTTGATTCCTATTCTAATCCCCTTTCATATATATATTAGATTTTATTTTCACACCATTAATTTAATGCTATTTACCTTTCCATCGATATAATAAAAAAATTAAGTTTTCATTAAATAAATATATTTCACATGAATTGTCTGTACTCCATTAATTAACACAAAATTCAGGAAAGCTGAAACGAAATGAAATCTTCCGTTGTCTGCTAACACAATAATATTATATTAACTAACCATTCTAGAGAATTTTATTATTTTTATTTTTGACGCATATAAAACATTTGTTGTTGATAATACTAAATCGGCAGAAGTTATTGGGCAGACAAATTTAAATCCATTATATATATGAATTCTACGTAATATGTATTTATAAACAAACATAAATTTACCATTGAATTATATAAAAATGAAATCAAATAAACGAAGTTTTCATGATAATAAGAGTACTTCCAAAATTTTAAACTTAGATTAATAAATAATTTAAAATATAAAAAAATGTCTCAAACAAATTAAATTTTAGATTCAATAAATGAATTTTAATGATTATTTCAAAGAATATTTTAATCGGATATCTATTACACGATAAATGGCATTCATGTAGCATCGTTGATACAACAATAACAATAATTTTGTTCATTTTAGATTAGAAAGAAACAGTCATTTAAAATTATCTTGTGTGTGTTTTGGTACATTTCCATAATAGTCATAAAAAGCATGTTTTCAAAAGCAACCACTTACGGTTATTATTGTAAATCCAACATAATTGGTGTTTTTGGAAAGACCTTTTTTTCCCCATTCTTTTCCACAAAAACTGAAGAAAGAGATTCAGCCCGAAGAGAAATAATACCGAGAAAAGCAAAAATGAGAGATAAAAAAAAAAAAGCATTTCAATCTCAATTTTCGAATGACAAACAAATCAACTGTTCACTCAACCCTATCGGAACGAAAGGACGCAGTTTGGGATTTCTAAAATCGGCGAAAGATTCACTCGGGGGTTGAACGCAGAGTAAGGAAAGGGGGCAGAAAATTAAGAAAGATTATCGAGATATGGGGGAGGGATACGAAAAAAAAAGGGAATAAAAAAGAGAGAGCAGCAGGTGCGAGTCGTCCGACTCAAGACGATAAAAACGAAGGGAAGGGACGACTTGCAGCTGTTGAGCAAGCGACCAATCAAACGATAGGCATTGCTTGTCCATCAAGGCATGGCCTGAGCGTCGAGTTTCTTATTAATTCTTCTCCAGGGTCAGTAAAAAGTTAATGGAAACAAGAAATGTTATTCCACTCTCTGAAACCACCAGAAATTTAATTTTTGTTAAATATGCACACACACGCACATGTACAGAAGGAATTGTCACTGAAACCAGCTACTATTATTTGATCTCTTGATATATGTTAATATTAAAAATTTCCTACTTTATTTTCATTATACTTAATATACAGAGAATTTATAATGAGTAAGATAAGAAACGGCACATCTTTTATCAATTATAAAAAGAGTTATTAATTATTTTAAACATGATAAACGGGAAGTAAATTTATAATTTGAACTTGTTTGAAAGGATAAAAAGCCCGATTCTTATATAAACTTCTTCTTTATTAAAATGAACTCATATTTATAATAAATACATTAGGATGACTGTGAGGTTTCTTTTGCAAAAAAAATAAATAAATACTAGCTGAGGGAGGTTTTGGAATATTCAAATACCAGAAAACAAAAATATTAATGAATTTATTGTTATTTGAGCAAACGATAAAAGACGACTAGCCCATTTTTTTTGATCATGTAATCGTAGTATTTTTAAGGAAAACAATCTTTAATATTTTTTGTATAGCTGATATACATAATTTATTTGATAAGTATTAAGATATTGATAAGTTTCGATGTTGTTATCGTCATCAATGAAGCTTAACAAAATTAACTTAATTAAACCAGAAAGTAACATTAAGCGAAAACTTGCTTAAGAAATAAATATAAGTAATTTTTGAATCGATAATATATCAGGATTGATTTAAATTTGGCTTATTTATTATTCAACTTCATTATTTCCTATAAATTATTATAAATCTGTTCTTTTCTCCAGTAATCAAAACGAAACGGCAAATAATTTCGGGATTTTTTTTTTTTTTCTGCTGTTACCAAAAGATTACAAATCAAAAAATTATTATCAAAACTGATGCAATGGTAGAATTTAGATATGATTTGATCAGTTTTAAATAAATATTGTGGAATATTTTCCCCGATAATTATTCAAAACAAATTTCATTAAAAATTTTCCAAAACATTTTATTTATATTTTCCTTTTTTCCCCCGTTGAATTATATTTTAAAAGTAGACAAAACACAAAATAGAAGCTGTAAAGTTATACAAAAAAATTATTAATTAGACATAATTTTAAAGTGATTCGATACAGACACCGTTTGAATTTTCCAAGCGATTTGGGATTGAACTACATTGGATTCAGAAGTATCCCTAAGTTACTGTGGAAGGCCCCAAACAGAAGGGGGGGGGGAAGAATTGTCATAGGACTTAAATTGAAAGAAGAAAAAAAAGAGAGCAATTTTTTTCTTTAGATATCTTTTGCTTAAATCTTTTCTTATTTATTATTATTTGAATTATTTTTTTATACATATATTCGCGCATGCGTCTTGGCAGAAGAGACGGACGGACGAACGGTGACAAATGAGAGGGTGGGTCAAAGGTCGAACGTGAGTGGAAAAAAAATATTGAATTGTTGGGGGTGATTGAAAAATTACGTGACTTCTATTTGAAGGCATATTTTTTTTTAAGAAATGAGAAATATTGAAAAAGCGTATTATATTAATTAATAAATTATTAAACATTACTTTTTCATGTTCAAATTGAATAATATTCGGAATTCGTTTTTTCTTTTTTTCTCATTATTTTTCATACACTAGTGTAAAAATTATAATTTAGTTTATTTGTATTAAGTTATATCTATAAGAGTTTACTTAAAAGAATTTTCAAAACATATATTTTTTCTTCCCAAAACAACGAAATGAATAACAATTTACAAATTAGGACGATATTCATAAATAAATTTTCGTTAAATAAATAGTTAAATATTGTATTAATACTTTCTATTTACTCCTGAATATTTTTATATCACAATATTTAATTACATATCATAAAATTAAAGTAATCAATATGTTGTACATTTTTAACTAAACGCATAAATTTGAAGTACAATATTATTAAATATACAGAGGGGGGGAAAAAAGAAAATTATGTTACATTATACAGAAAACTGTTTTATGTGAAGCAAATAATCAAATATAATCGATTTCACAAGTTAGGTATGATAGTAACAGATAACGATTTTATAAAAAAATTTCAATTTTGAGAAAACTTAGAAGATAAAATCAGTGCACCCTGAAACCGATATTTTTTTCCACTCGATCCCCATCGCAGAAAGTTTTCGAGATCATAGGTCAAAACCGATCTTTACATCGCCTCACTCATGGGCAAACGATAAATAGAAAGAAGAAAAAAGTCACTGTTAGAAAAGTTTCAGTCCCTCTTTTAAATGCTGTAACACTGATCCCTAAACAAAACATCGAAAAGTAGAAAAAATATTATATAATACATCCCCACCTCATAAAAAGGTTTTCGCGCGCTTTTTCGTCAATGGATTTTTCAACATATAAGAATGTGCATAAAAACTATAAGAATGCCACCTATTCTATTAGTCACATTTTCATGGCTTTTTTTAAGCTTTAGAAAGTATGAAATTCATGGTATGTTCATTGTAATAGTGAGGGTGATATTGTATCTCGAGATTAAGGGGTCCTCGGGTCGTGTGTACGCGCCTCCATCGCAGATACTTGGTGTAAAATTCGTTTGCAGCCAAGATCAACGATTAGAAGGTAAATTTTCATATTTTTAAATACAGAAAACAGATTATGACTAGTTTCTCTAAATTTTACAGACAATACAAATTTTTTAATTGACATATTATAAATAGACGTAGTATGTTTAATAATTTAATGAAAATGGTGAGAAATGGTGAATTTTCATAATCAAATGCTTTTACGATACATTTCTCAAAAATTTCACCAATTTTTTTAATGATTTCATCATAAATTCAAGACACTTCATTTGAAATGATATTTCATTCAGATAATTTTTAAATAATATATTTTAATCAGTTGATATGCGACTTAAAAAAATATTTAACTAATAATTTTCATCCAGAATATTATTCGAAATATGATTCATTTAGAAAATACTATAATTTTAATATCAAAATATTTTAAAAACAGCAGATTTTATATTACATTAGAGTATTTTTTAAAAAAGACTAATTTTAATATTAGAATATTCTAAACAAAAACAGTTTCTGATATATTTTCTAATGATAAAATAATTCTAAATATTCTGCTTTATAAAATTGTCTAATAAATTTGACGAATAATAAATTTACTTTAGTTAAAAAAATTCTAAGCGAAACATTACAATTTTTTCCTATCACACTGTATCGCACAGAGCTCACCGTAACTATTAAAAGAATTGTTGAGACATTTGACAATGAAAACAATAATCTTTCAAAGAATAAAAATAAAAATTTTCTTTCATCTGATTATCAAAATCTTCTCAAAACACAAATGTCGAAAGATAAAATAACTTGATTGTTAGGACTATTTGCCATCAAAAAGATTTATAACAATAAATAGTCTCACAAAACAAATCAACCCTAAAAAATTTAAGGCAATTCCTTAGATACTGATGCATTTGTACAAAACAAAATAAAAGTATTCCAAGGGAATTTCGATTATCTAGAAGGTTAAGACAGGTGTAGAAACAGACAGGAAATTGTCAGGTTCTAGAGCAAGTCCTCTTGGCTGTGCACTAACTGCGAGCAGCTGGCAAGACGAGGGAGAGTGACGGCTGCAGTATCGCCACCTGCCCCCTCGGTTGTAGGCCCACAGATATCGGAAATAACTACAACACCAGCATTAGGTCACGATTTGGAACAGAAATTTCTCGAAATAAAACCATTTTCTTTTTATGCAATAGGTGTAATAAAGTCTTGGAATTCCAAAGATCGGTTCGTTTGAAGTGATTTGTTCTACAAAGCGATTCCCCAAGTTTGGCTCGAGTCATTTAGAGTAATGAAAAGATACATTTTCATCCGGCGGAAGCCCTCACTCTGATCGGTTTTGATGCCAAAATAGATTCAACTTCGGGATGGGCACGATATTTCCTGAAATCGTTTGCAACTTTGTACAAATAGCCTCTTACAGCAGAAAACATTGTACTTATATAATGATAACTTTAGCCTATATAAGGATAAATCTTTAACATTATCGTAACATTTTAAATTATTTGTTGTCAGTTTCCCAAATTGCATAATGCTTTGGAAACCTTAAAGTTTGTGTCATTAAACAAATAAAGATTCTAATTAAATTAAAATACTTTTAATAGAATAAAAAAATAACATTTTAATTAAAAAATATTTATTAGAATCATAAATTAACAATAGTGGTAGCAATGAAATTAGGTGTGTTTATTCTTGATAATTTATTTAATTATACCATAATGTATAAGAGTTCAATTATGATTATGATCTTTTCTTAGGTAGTTTGATTCAAATATATCAATTGAGAACATAACAACTAATAAATAATTAAATTAATGAAAAGTTGAAAAAAAAACTAAATATATTGATGTGTGAAGATTTATAATATTTACCTCTGTCGTATCCAGCGACTTCGGTTATGTATATATGTGGATGCATTAGAAGAGGCGGTCTACGCCAGTCTCGCCATACTAGCGAGACTTTCACTGTGACTGGTTTTACGCATTTTCAATTTCGAAGAAGACTCGTCCGTACTAAGTCTCTTTCTCTTTGACATAAAATCTGTGAAAAGAAAATATATTTTAATTATTATTAAATATAGATTAATTTTTTTTTCAAATCAACCCCATAATATACTATTTCAGAATAATAATTTAAGGGAAAAAAATATTTTTAAAATACCAATAATAATTATAATTTATTTTCCCCCCCTTTCTGAGTAGGAAAAAAATTTCAGTTGCCTGAAAAAACCACAAGACTTAATTATTTTATCTATTTTTACGATCATATTGTATAAGAAGAATAGATTGAAAACGATTCACTAAAACTTACTAATAAGAAACCGGATTTTTCCCCCCTGTTCTACGTTACTAAGAAATGAAATAATTCCCGTTGTTATCGTCTGATGAAGGAATAGATTACACAGCAATTGTTTTAAAGATTTTATCTTATAAAAGAATAAAGGAGAAAATATCTGCATTGACAAGTAACAACATTAATATTAGTGAAAGAATTTCCATTAAAAACAATTGAATATTATCATTTGTTTCGATTGATAGACCGCAGAAGATTTTTTATTTTTATTCAATTTTCAGCCAAACGATATTTAATTTCAAAAGACAAAATCAAAATATTTAGATTTAATATAAGTTAACCAAATTTGATGATAAAATAGGTAAAAATATAATTTCTTAGATTTTAACATCTAGCTGTTGCAAAATTTTTTATAATTATTATCAGTGACCAGTGGTTAATGTGTCCAAAAATGTCCAGCAATATTACAGGGCTCCATTAAGAATGCAGACAATGGGCAAGGTTGAGAAGGTTAAAAAAAATGAAAAGATGAAAGGAAGATCAGATCTTATCTGATGTCTGAGTATTGTTCATATTTTTTGACATCATCTGAAATTATGGGAATTATCGGTCAAGAGAGGGATACTGGACAGACGATAAAAACATAAAAATGAAATTTTTGTTCATACCTGGAACAATGGTGGACAAGTACCATTTATAACAAGGACAAGACAAAAAAATTACAATAATGTAAGAACAAGAAAGTTCCGACGTAATACATAAAAATTTAAATTTTATCTACAGTAAAATTCAAATGATATAATTGGGGATATTAACATATAGATTTATTTGATTGTGATGTATGATGAATACTGCAAATTAATATGTGTATTAAAATTTTGAATATAAATATTAGCAACTAATTCTTGCAGACAATGTTTTTAAAATTTTTTTTCTTAAAAGAAGCTTTTTTTTTAACATTACGATTTTATATTGTTTAGTTTTTCTGTTTATTGCAGATTCAGAGCACAGTTCAATAAATTGTCCAAAATTGTCCTGCATTAAAATCCAAAATTGTTTGTGCTGCATTAAAATTTTCCTTTTCAAATTAATGTTTTCCCTGATTGTTATATGAAATAATTATTGTATATATAACAAAAGTTCTTTTTTTCTAATGTAAATAATAGTACAATGTAAATATAAAAACAATTGTTACTTCGTCAAAACTCAAAAAATTCTATAAAGTTACAGCTATATTAATTTCAGGGATAAGCATTTCTATAAGCATATTTTTATTACATTTATTATTATGAGAATATAAGCGATTTTTTCATAGAAAAGTTTTCAGCGTCACTTCCCCTTGTTTTAGCAATAACTTTTATCGTGTGCTCTTGACAATCAGCCAATCAAACTAAAGCTTATCAATGTTTTTTTTTCTTTGTTTGTGAGCGCTTTGAATGTTGTGAACAATGTTATCAGTAACTTGAAACACTGATTACTGACGATATCAAGTGCTCTTGAATTTTATCAGCGTGCTCACTTTTATGGTGCTTGCAAAGATTCAGCTCTTGCAAAAATAGCTTAAGCGTACTTAAAAGGCTAGACAAAAGGATTTGAGCACTTCTTTGGTATTTTATTTGACCAAGTAATTGATCTTTTGTTTCAAGCTCTTTATCAGACATTTTTATTTCTTTATCAGTCAGAAATTCAGTCTTGTCTCAATTGTTTAGGTTTGAATAAGTGCTCCAAATTATCGAGGTGCTTTTGAATTTCTTTGCACGCGTCAAGAACAACTCAACAAAAAAGAGCTCTTAAGTACTTTTCGAAGTGCGAAATAGGGTCATATGTTATGGTGCAGGCTTATCACTTATTAGTGATAAATTTTACTTTTGTGCTTTAAGTAGTTTGTTACTAAAGTAAAAATCATCACGAATTCGTCATCAAAAAATTTTGGCGCAAAACCATTTTTTTTCAGCGGGTAAACCACTGACATAAAACCAAACATAATATAGTACAATGACTTCCTCATATGAAGCTCCTCCCTATCAATTATCGTTTGCTCCAATTGAAACGTGCTATATTTCAAAAGCCAAATAAGAATGACCAATCACTGCAACGATTGAAACGTCACTTGTCAATAAAAAAAGATTTTTCTCTTTCTTGACACAAGGAGTGATGTCATTAGCTTAAATCATCCTTAAAAAAATAAGAGATTATTAAAATGCGTTCTCGCCATTTTTTTTCCCGCTTTTCAGAAGAAACTGAACGAAATGTTATGATTAGTTTTTCATCATTCCTAAAAGAAAATTGTCGAATGACCTTAGCTGACAATCACAAATCGGTACAAAAATCACGTAAATAAGTAAAAACATTCGATATCGTTTCATCTTATAAAATTGAGGTTGATTAATCGATAATATAATTTCCATCAACTGTAAGTTAAAGGATTAAAAAACTTAGGATTACACGTTATACCTTTTTTTTTTGCATAGAAACATTATTCAACTAAAAATAATTTTTTTTAAACCAAATGATGACGTAAACTATTTAGTTATTCCTCTAATTTATTTACATGTTGAGCAATTTATGGTGAAAAATTATATGCATTCTAATTACATTTGCAACTACCTTAAACACGTACTTTCTTGCAGTCTTATAATAACCTTTTACAACACAGAAAAACGATAAGAGTTATAAGTCAAAAGTTGACATTACACGCTTATTTTCCTCGGGGGTGGAGGGGAGGGGGAAGATGATGACATTTTGGTTTTTCAAGGTTTTTTATTGTTTCCTCAAAAAATGGAAAGGTCGTCAAAAGGTCTCCTAATTCCCTTCTTATGTGCTTTCAACCCTTACACCGAGCTCTCTGAAATCGCTCAGACGATGTTTCAAGATCCTAATCGGACAAGATAGGTTAATAACCACAATACATTTCCCCGCGAATACTCGCCATGCCATTGAAAGGAAAATTTTCGGCCATTTAAACCTAAACAATGCGATAGTTATTTCATAACACTGAAGGATGGTGCTTGACTTAGAATACCTAATGAATGCTATTGTGATTGTGTAATGGCTCCCTTTACCACCCCGCACCAAGCAGCAAGGGGTCATTTCTTTCTCAAACTAAGCACGCAATTTTTTTAGAGGTCACATTGGGAAATAATACACAAAATCTTTCGGGTTCTATCAGATCTATTGACAACATGAGGATTTCATTAATAGACAGTTGCTGTAATCGATCACGATGAAAAATTTCTACAGCAATTAATAAGGCAAAATAAGCTAATAATGCATAATTAGGGTATTCTATACTTTTTAATGAGCTTTGTGTGCTACAAGACTATTATATGTATACAAACCACATTTCTGACAATGCTCGCATTTGCTAATGTCATCAGCATTAAGTTATATTTTGGCGGATTACTATAGTTACTGATGAGACTATTTTTGGGATGATATCACTAGTAATATCATCAGTTGACACCTGTCAGTGTGTCATCTAATTATTATACTTAATTATGCTAATGGATAATTACAGATTTTAGATTGAGAAAATGTAAGATTTTATTATTATTTATGGAATACGAAAATTTTACTATTTAAAAAAACTTGTATGATTACATATATTCTAAATAATATCGAATTGAATTCCAGCCAAATGGAGTGAATTTTCATATTTTTAATAACTAAAATTTGATTAATCATGAAAGATTAAAAAATATTGAATTGAGTCGTATTTAATCAGAGTCAAATCTTTTTCACTTTAAATGAAATTTCAAATAAAAGATATATTTAAAATTATAAATGAATCATATTCATCGAGTGTTCAAAATCACACAATTTTATTAAGATTGTACCTGTTTTCAGTTTAAAAAATATATCTAAGAAATCGACCACTTTTAGTAGCAGGAGTACTGATTTCAAAAGGAACATTTAATTAATAGAGAGCTATGCTTGATTTAAATATCATTCTCTAATGCCACCCTTACCATTAAATAAGCCAAACATTAATTTGATTATATCATCTCGAAATAAATTGAAATCCTCGCCAATAGTAACTATTTAACAACGACGAAAATTATTTTTGGACTTCGACAAGGGAATATAATACCGTACTTCTGGGATTATTGATAACAACAATGGAGCATCACAGCTCCAAAAATTGCTGAATAAAAGTTCTCTTTCAGTGCCAATAAACCTCCTGGAAACTGGAAGGACATAAAAAATGCTGACAATTGTCCATCTATTCGGTGCATTGTCTGTAGTGGGTGGAGTACTGTTGGTAGTTTCCGTTCTTGCAATACTCCTATTCAGCGTTGATGTTCTGGTTTTGATATTGCAATAGCTGAGGGTGGATCTTGCTGACAAAGCGTGGCAGTTCAACTGTATCTTTTGGATCAGGCGTGAATGTTCTTCCCCAAGGTTAACGGTGACGCCCCACGTAACCACACCACGCCATGCAACGTAAAGTTCATAAACAGCTCATTTTACAGAAAGAAATATCAAGGACATTCACTATGTAATTTAATCAGGAAGATGCTTCAATTTAATACCATTTAATCATTTCACAGAAAACTGGTAATCATACGAATTTTGTTGTCTCTTAAAATTAATTACATTTAGAACATATTTATTTATTTATGTAAATTTTTTAAGAGATTTCAGTATTAATCTAACATTAAATAGGTAAACATTACTTACAATTCAAGGGTATGTCAGAAATGCCTATTTTGAAGAATTCCAAAATATTTTCGCAGAATATATTGTTACATTTAATTGAAAAAAATTATTAGCTATTTTAATTTTTAATAATTTTTTGGTGATTTTTGCAATTTTTAGTAGATTATCTTCAAAAAATGTTGGTGGATTTTTTTTCTCCTTTCAGAAGAACATTAAATACATTAATTTTAAAATCTAACACATTCAGCGCCTTTTTATTGCCAGAATTTTAAGAAAACTTTTAGGTGATAAACATAAAAATTATTTTTATTTTTGGAAATTTAATAAATTTTACTTCGAAAACTTTTGACAATTTTTAAAAACGGTAACAAATCATATTTCAGTTTTTGGAAATTTTTATAAGCTCTATTTTACTTTATACAACTTTTAGCAATATTTTTCATGTAATAATATTTATTTATTCCAGCATTTCTGAAGGAATAATTTTTAATTGCATACTTATATCCGTTAGAAGAAACTATATTTATAGGACATTTTGTCTGCAGAAATAGGGATAGTAAAGAATTTAAATTTCTTGTGATATAGATGAAACTGTAGAAAATACTTTGATTGAGACATCAACTCTTTGCGCACTTGAAGCATAGAAAATCCGCATGTCAGAGTGCAAATCGATGCGCTGTCGTCTTCCATGCGTGAACACATGCGCAGTGTTCCCTTGCGCAGACCATTTGCCCAGATTGAGTAAAATGAAAGACTGAAAAGAACGAGCAGAATAAAAAAAAAAAGAACATTAAACAAAAGAGAAGAAATATAATAGAGGACGAGTTTCGAACTCTTAATTCAGGGTCAAGAGGTCGTTACGCTCTGCATTTTACCAGAAGACCCCCTCATGAGGGGTACTAAGAAAAAAGCAATGGAAAAGATTGATGATTTTTTGATTATAAACAATGACGAAAGTTACGACGTTTCAGGGGACATTTTGACATGATGAAAAAGAATAAGATCATTAGGAAAATTATGCCAGTTTTTGATATTGTAAACTAGATTGACAATGAAGTATCGGTTATTGGCTCACAAACCCATTAATTACATAAACATTTTGGATCACTATTAATTTAACTTCATTAAATAGCCAAGAGATTTTTTTACTCCAATCTTTCTTTATATCTATTTTTAAGTGAATGTGATTTTTTTTTTTTTCAAATTCTTTCAGAAGCCAATAATACCCTGGTGAAACAATTGGGCCATCAAATCCTAGTTTAACAAATGCATACGTAAAGAAATATAAGTGTTGTAGAGTTACCAAAATGTTCTTTCTTTTAAATGTTTTACTGAGTAAAAGTAGGTAATGACGTAACAAGAAGGTGAAATAATGAGGAGTAGAAATTCCAACTACAAGTGTATAACAGTTGTATAACATGCTCGTCATAGTGAGTTTTTATCAAAGAGTCAAATCACATAAGAATGTATAATGCAATGAATATGCAAGAAAGTATAAGACAAAAAAAGCAATTTGTTCATATCGACAAGGGATGATGCTATTAAGATTTGTAATTCAACTAATGAAACTCATAAATCGACATGACAATGCAATGGTACATTATTCATAAAAGTTCAGTGGTGCATTATTAATTAGCAAAGCAATTGTGCATTATTAATCAACAATGCAACAAATCTGGAACAATTAACACATGAAATTGACTATAAATGTTTATTTAAATAGAAACTATGGTGCGTTTAGTGGTGATAACGCTACACAAATGTACAACACAGAAATGAAATTCTGAAGCAAAGCTTCGTCAAGAATTCTAAAGTACTCTTAATAACAAAGCTTCCACTGATATGCCCATCAGTTTTGCAAGCATTGCTAAGCTCGTTTGCAACAATGATAAAAAAAAAAAAGCTGTGATTTTTTTTAAACCTAAGCATTGACGTCACCGCATTACGTGTCCACGCGAATGAAAGGTCGATTTCCCCGTTTTTCGATCCCCAGTTTTTTTTTTTTTTCTTATATATAACATCCCTCATTCAAGTACGAAAACCCGCTAATACTGAACAAGCGAGAGGCCCCAAATCAGGGCAGGCAGAGTCATGGGACAGCTAAATAGCAGGTCTGTGCTTCAAATGAGTAATAACAACCTTTTTTTAAAAAACGCTTTCCTATATATATATTAGTGAGTTTTACTGACTGTTCTAAAATAAGCGCATATTTATACTTTTCGAAAGTAAATTTTGGAAAACCAAAATTTTTCTTGCCTGTTAATTTGAATGTTAATTTGATTTTAATAATTTTAAGGAAGAAGATAATGACTAACAATATATTGTTTTCAAACTTTTAAAATTTTTTTACTTTTAAAAATAGAGTTAATATTATTGAATGCCAGATATTTATTATATATATATTATAGTTTTAGCATATATTAGAATTTTTTTAATGTTTAGACAAGCATGATAATAATTACATTATCATATATATTGATAAAAATAAATAAAAAAGATAGACATTTCAAAACAAAGAAAAAAAAGAAGCACCTATTGATTCTATGACGCACTTAAAAATATCTCCTTTAGCATATATTTTCGCTTACAGATTAAATAAAATATACATTATTTACTGAAGTTCAAATATGAGAGAAATTTTCGTCTGAAAGTGATTTGTTCAAGTTCAATTTAAAATATTCAGTTAAGGCACTTCACTTCAGGAAAATGATACTAAGCAAACGATTCTTGAAGGAATTTTTTGTAAAAAAAAAAATCTGATAGAATCGAATCACAAAGGAAAGAGAATATATTTTAAGTAACTCAAATAAACAGTGTCACAAGTGCAAGATGAAACAAGTTCGCAGTTATCAGTTTTCCTATTTTTTGTTCTTTTTTATTCCTGTGGAGGTTTATTAGCAAATAAAATGACTCACAGCTTGATAAGGGAATATTCGGTCGCAACAGCAACAAAAAGATTTATGTAGAGAAAATTCGGCCCATTATTCATGATTGAAAGTGTCACCTCTAGGATGTCAAAGGATTGTGTTCCGCGATTATTACTTCAAGCATCATACAACGGTGGCATCACATCCTGACACGAGTGTTTCCGTGGAAACCGACATAACAATGACATCACAGGCTTTGTTTTTGTCAAAAGATCCACGAAATATAGGATTTCATCAATGTTTTTCTGATCCAAACAAAAGATAGTTGATTGGAAATTTAGAAGCACGATACATTTTAGTAACATTATATAGAATGCAAACCAATAACTAATTTCCAGACGTTGGATAAAGATTAAGGAACTTCATATTTATTTGTTGCGATTATAATCATAATAATCCTTTAAAAAAATAAGAACATTTATTAAATTTTCAATTAAAAATGTGACAGACTTCAGATTGCTTAAAAAGTTCATGTGAAAAAACAGATCAAATGGGAGAATAATTAATGATTGCAAGGCAAAGGTGAAGTCACATTTGTGGTTTATTTTTCGGCAATGTTGTTTAAGAATAAGCTTTCAAACAGAACTATTAGTTGCAATAGATTAATGTGCATGAGTCATTCCAGTTTTCCCCACAAACATGGCAGTCTCTCAGGTAGTTATTGTTAAGACCTTAAATCTTGCTTGAACAGAGTTAAATAATTATGTCTCCATTTCTGAAAAAAATGGAATACACAGATCTGGTACTCCACTTTCCAACGAAATCATATAAGATTTCAAAAAGATAGGAAAGAAGTTTAATAAAAGTAATACACCGGAGAATGATATTTTTTATTGCAGTTAATGCTATTTTTTTCATTGTTTAAACTGCTTACTAATTTATTGTTCACCTTTGAAAAATTGTAAAAAAATACACCAGATATGGACATCATTGAAACCGAGCAGGTGCTAAGTTTATGCACAGGTGCCCCAAAAATAATTTCACCCACATCGATATCATCTATATTTTCCCCTCCAGTATATATATTTTCAAAGAGAAAAAAGTAAAACTTTCTATATAACAACAAAAAAATATCAAAATAAATTTTCCTTCAGGTAAAAGAAGCAATTACGAGACACGTAATAGTCTGTTCATCTCCAGAGAAGATGAGGGCAAAAAAAAAAAAAAAAAAAAAAAAAAAAGAACATATTACTAGTTGCCACAGAACGAGCAGAGCGCCCCCGGGTGAGGGGAATAGAAACTGCATTTGTAGAGGGGGACGAAGCAGAGATGGATAGCATGGCCTCTAGATTAGGGGTGTTTTGCATCGCAGAAAGGGATGGCTCCAAGAGAAGACCGAATAAAAAAAGTAGAACGAAAACGTGGGTTTGAATGGTGATATATAAAGGGAGGGAGGAAGGAAGAGTAAAAGATTTTTGTTTTCATATGGAATTTGGTGTTTTATATAGAGAAATTTTTTTATAAATTTCAGCGCATAAAAAATGCTAGCAAAACATTGATTTTGATTAAATACATATAAGGCAAATGCTTCGAAAATTTTAAAATATAGCATAATTTTATGCAATGACGTTTAAAACACCTTAGAGACCCCCCCCCAAAAAAAAATAATAATAATAATTTGCTTTGAATTTTACATCACTAACTTTTCTTCGTATCTGTACATTTTCAGTTCACTTTAAATACACGAAATAATTAATTTCTATATACATTTAATGTAAACTGAGTTAACATTAAATATTAAAAAATTATATACTATTTGGAATATTTCCTTCATTCTTTTAGAAACCTTTCTGGAAAAGAATAGCTAAGTTGAAGGGAATTAAAGGAGATTAGCACCCATAAAGCGCTCGCTTTTACAACTTTGCTCTATTTTATCATGTGATAAAATCAGCACTGTTAAGAAGAGTAGGGCAACAGAAATAAAAGCTTAAATTGAATTTTTTTTAGCTAACAAAATTAAAAGTATAATCTGAGCTTCTAATATATTTATTTATTTCCCTATTTTTGATTTATCTACTTTAAAAACACTGATTTGAAAAAATAGATTAATTTACAATTCAAAAAATCTAAAATCACAACATATATACTCTTTTGAGACTCTTTATAATGAGCTTTCTTGTAAGATGTTTTCCATAGAAAGAAAACATTTTGAGGAAATAGTTTAAAAAAATTATTTCTATGTAAATTAATTTCTTTTTTATGAAAATTATTTTCTGTATGTTAAGTGTTATAAAATCAAAAATGCATAATAAACTATTTTTCTTGTTATGGAATAATCATAATAATAGATTCCTAATTGTTTTTACTTAGTTTAAATATTAGCTATTGCGAATCTTATAAGTTTCGTATGAACTTAGTCCAATCTTAGATAAACTATGGTATTTCTTAAGATGATACTTGGCATTGTGTCTCTTCTAAGCTAGTGTATGCAATATTCGCCTACCTCTTGTTTACTACATTCAAAATATGTAATCAGCGGCGGTACATGAACCAATAGAAATAAAATGATTCGCGATGCCAACTCTAATGTAAGACGGAAAAAGAATTCGAACAATTCCTCGGCCATCCAGTCACATGCAATTGACGTCAACAATAAAAATTTTGGCGGGAAAATGCATCCTTCACGTGGATGCGCCTGATTCAACAAGAACGAAATAGATCATGCGAAGGCAAAAAGCATTATCCGTGTTATCCTCACGAAATGGGGATATAAAAAAACGCTACTCAATACCTCATGAATTCTAACGAGGTAAAAACAAATTTATTTTCAGCCTTAATGCTTCTCCATCTAAAATTAGATTATTATATTTTGAAACAGAGAGAACACGTATATTAATAAAATAATAATAGTAAGCTATTATGATTGTCATTTAAATGTATGAATACAAAAAAAAAATACTTTAGGACTGCAAACGTTTTACATAGGTTTAGGAAATAAATGCTCATATTGATATTACACATTTCCAAAGTTTATTTTTATTCTGAGAACTATCAATACGGAATATTAGCAAAGTAATATTTTAATAAAAAGATATTCATGTATTAATGTTTTTATGCTTATAACTATTTAACAATACTTTTATATAGATAGGACTTCTCAATTTATATTCAATAAATTTGCACTACTTTATGCATAATTATTTTCAAATTTCCATGTAAAAAATGTTTTTATTAAAATTTTACAAAAAATTTAAAAAATGATCAAATAATTAAAATATTTATTGTTTAGAAACTTTATGTATTAAAATTTTTAAAAAAGAGTTTTTTTTTTAAAAAAAAAATAATAAATTGTAAAAAAAATATATTTTAAATTTTTAATCTTATTTTTTAAAGTTAATTGTACTATTGCCTTTTATTAAGAATCCAACATTTCTAAATCTTAGTATATTTTCCTTTAAAAGTACACGAATTATATGATTGTTTTCTTCCCACACACAAATATAAGTAAGTCTTAAAAAATATCGTAAAATATAATTTTGATTTTAAATTGAAAAAAATAATTTTTTTTTATCAAGTAAAAGTTAAAAACAAATTTAATGATTAACTTTAATAACATTATACTTTTAGAAACATGCACAAATAAGATTAAAAATTGATTATATATGTAATAAATGAGTTGTGTTCACTATTCGTAAGTAAAAATAAGGTATTGAGAAATGCAAGAATATTTTTCGGATCGATAATGGAAAAAAGGCACCAGCGAGATTCGAACTCGCGATCTCCTGTTTACTAGACAGGCGCTTTAACCAACTAAGCCATGGCGCCACGCACGGAGGGCATTAGACATTTACTACTAAATGTAAAAATCTTTATATGTAAAAATTTACTGTTTTTATATATTTAGCAATTTTATGTTAACCTTTTGAGAGCGCTTAACTTACTATTAATACAAAATTCAGATTAATCAGCTTTTAAAATAACTTTTTGTCAATTTTTTTTAATAATTTCAAATTTATAATTAACATTTATAAAACATTGGGCTCGTTATCAATGCAAATATTACATTTGGAGTTACGAATTTGGCAATATTTTGTTTCGTATTCCACATACTACTTATTTCATTTATATGATATAACCCTTCAATCAAAATAAAATACTTAAAATAAATCTACATGGTTTATAGACAACATTTCGTTTAGAAAATATTCTTTACGTTTAAGTTTAATTAAAGTAAGTTTCTACAAAATAAATCAACTCAAAAATTTGAATTAAATAATTTTTCGTTCTAGTAACAATATATAATAGAATAATTTGTCAGTGCCAATTTTGTTTCTTATATCCTAATTGTTAATTTATAGCGGTTATTAGAAATTTAGTATTTTAGTTTAGTTTATTTTGGGCATCCTATGATATGTATAAGGTTTAGGACACACATACACACACTACTATGTAAAATTAAATTTTCCTGCAGCATTTACTTTAAAGGCAAATATCGTCTTATTATTACTGAAACGTATCAATTCATATTTACAAATTATAACTATAACAAAAATAACAGTTTTTAGCATCTTTTGCTAAAAATATGTTTAATACCTTAAATAATGTAAATTTGTACGAAGTTGTGTGTAATTTCGATCATATCATGTTTTGCGCATGGTTAAATATTCGTTATTTTACACTATTCTTATTTTATAGTTTTTGCAAGCTTTTAAATAAATAAAGAAAATATATATAAGTATGATTATAACTTAAAAAGGGATTTAAAAGAAGTGTTTTTATATGAAATAAAAACATATTAATGAACGATAACAAAATAATAGATCATACACATCGAACAAATAGTTTCATATGAAGAAATAGCGTTTCTATATTTTTAATTATCTTAAAGTTAAACTAATAATGTAGCAGCAAAATAAAAAAATAAAAAAATTCAAATTTTTTAAAATTAAAATGCCAATATTGTAAAATAGGAATGAATTTTATCTTTTGTTTCAATTATATTTTGGCTGAAAATAATATTACATTTCCAGAAAATTTGCGCCAAGATTTATTTAAAAAGTAATATAACAAGAGCCCTGAACATTATGTTCGCTATCAGTAATGGCTCCATTAGCTAGTTAGTAACAGAATGCTTATTTAAAAGAAGTTCGTCGCACATTTGATTGTTATTGATCATTTTTTACCAGGATTATAGGTTTGTTGGTTTAGGTGGGGCGAGATTCGATTTGCCGCATCGTAGGTGGGTGGAAAATGATATTTCGTCGCGCTACAGTGTGATTGTCTCATGCGTTTTAAAGCAGTTGTAAAGCATTTATCTAAATATCTTGTTTTTTTGCACAACTCTTTTTGCTCGTTCAAGGTCGTATCGTGAATTTCTTAATCAGTAATTTTTCAAATATTCTGTGGTTTTCTTAGAAGACTTTAGAACTACGCTTATTGGCAAGTATTTTGAAGAACAAATGAATTTATTTACAGATATTTATTTTTCACGTGTTTTTTATTTTTGTTTTAACTGAATTTGTGGTCTCGCATATTGCATCGTTTAACATATAATTTAGATTTATTATTTTCTTATAATTTTAAATGATTTACTTTTATAAAAATAATAAAGCAATTTTTTTACCCGAATAAATTAGTGCAAAGTATAATTAAAAATTATACACTCCTTTATATTACAATCAATAAAAATTTGAATTAATTAAGATTATATTTAAAATATGAATTATAATATGCATGAATTAGAATTAAAAATAACGGAAAATTTACATAATGGTCAATAGAAAGTCAAGTCCGTGAAAAATTATATAAAAATATTTTGAAGTTAATAAAAGACAAAACAAATATATTATTCATTATCTTTAAAAGGTTTTATAAATAATCAAATAATATGATAAATAGGTAAATCACATATCTAATATATTTTTAATGTAATTTTTTCTGTACAATTTATTTTATAACCGATCTTTAATTAATTATTCAATATCACTGAATATTTTGATATAAAATGGTATTTATCAGTAAAAAAAAAAAGCTGAAAATATAAATTTCTAATAATTAAATAATTTATTTCTAATTTTAAATTATTTTAAGATAGAATATAAAAATATTAAAAAAAAATTAATTCAAGATCAATTATAGTTTTTATTTTAAATGTTTTAATTTTTCTACAAAAAAAAAAATCTTATTTAGCAGAAGGGAACTCAGATATACATAGAATTTTAAAAACATTTTGTGCAATAAAACAAAAGCGTAATTTTATAAAACTTGTACCCGCAGGGAAATTAATAAAAATAGATTGAGACACATGTTAATTATAAAATGAGTATAAAATAAAAAATAAAAAAAAAAAACAATTTTTAACTATAATTCTCAAAAATTGTATCTAGTAAAAAATGTAAATAATGATTACTTATATATTTTTTACAAGATACAATTTTTGAGAATTATAGCTAAAAATTGTTTTATTTATACTCATTTATAATTTATTTTTACAATTAACCTTTTTTTTTTTTCATTTTAAGCTCTTTTGCTATATACATGGGATATCTCCTTGGGATAATTTATTATCTTGAATTTCTTATTAAACATATATTACGCTCATTTTTGATACCAGATGTAAATTTTATTGAAAAAATTATTAATTTTTTCAAACAATATATAATACAGATTATTAAATATTCTACATAAAATATCCAAAACCTTATAATTTTTTTCTCAAAACTTACAATTAAATTTTTTGTCTAGGAATTAAACATTAAATCATTGCAACTTTCATTAATTGAAAAAGCATTTTTTAACTGCTAAATAAAAATCACCATTTTCAATAATTATTTAGGTGAATTTTTTAAAATTACTGTAATTATTTTATATAACATTTTAAGCAGTATTTGATAAATTATGTACAGAAAAATTTAAATTGCTTATAATTATTCAGAAAATTAATAATTTCTAGAATTCTTCTTTTTATTCACTAAAATCATCTGCACAAATCTTATAATAAATCTTACCTGTGATTTTCTTTTGTGAAGTGACGCCAGCGTCCTTCTTTCTTTTGGATTGCGTAGGAGGTGATACCCTTCGAATCTCCTCAACGATGGGCTCTGCTTGCCGGAGCCTAGACTCTGAGTTCGATTCCGATGCTTTCTCCGTCGTTTGCTTTTCAGGGCAAGAGGACTCTCCTTCAACAGGTACCCACTGGTATCTCCCTGGCAGAGGTGTTTCCGTGAAGAAGTCGAAATTCCATCGCTCTGCATCCCTTTTGCGGATCTGCTCCTGCATCCGCTTCAGCACCTCCGTCGGGCCGGACGGATCGGCGGACGAGAACAGCTTCCGCCGGACTCCGCGAGGAGTGTTACTGCAGCGCCGCATCAATACCTCCCTACTCAGCAGCAGCACTTGAGCGGTGCACATACCTCCACCCCCGGAAAAAGACAGCTTTCTTTTTTTAAAAAAAATTTTTACAACAACAAACGATATTCAAACAATATGAAATAAAAGTACTGCCTCAAAAAATATTAATTTCAATCCTATTACGCGAGCTACCCTCCGATCAAAAAGTGAGGAGTTCGCAACCGCGCTCGAGAGAAAAACACGAGAGCGCAAGCGAAATGCAAGATGGGATTCGGATGCGAAAAAAAAATCACGCAGCTCTCCTCTCTTTGCGCGATGTTTCCTTCTCTGTCGAGACTCTGGCAACGAATGAGGAGGAGAACAGAATTTTGAAAACGGCTCTGATACTCCCTCCTGCGATAACGTAACCGTTTTTTTTCCTCCCTCTCCATCACTCTCTCCTCTCCCCCTCTCCCCTATAATTCGTTTGGTGATATTTTGATTCCTGCAGCTCCCGTTGCAGGGTTGCATGGAGCAGCATTGGCGAAGTGTTTGGCGAGTTGCTTTCAGGCGGAAAGTCGCCAAAGCCAAATGGTTGCGAAGATTCGAAAAATTATCAGGCTGAGCTTTGCTAAACCATTGTACTCTAATGAATAGAAAAGCGTGATTTTCTTATCACTTTTGCCGGTGACTTTGAGGAATGTAAGTGTTAATTCGTCGACATCGTTTGAAAGAATCCAAGTATTGATTTTGTTCTACTAACAAATGAATTTTTCACATTTTGTTTTTTATCTGAGAACAAATATAGTTCTGAGTGTATTCTAAAAATGTACGTATTGATGGAAAAATGATAATTTCAAATCATCTTGTTAAAGCAAATTATTCTTATTGTGTGTACGGTAACATATCAATTATAAAGTATGCATTTAAAAACGTTTATATACGTATAAAATAATATTAAGGCTCCTAAATTTAAAATATATATATATATTTGTTTTTGTTTTTTTTTGTATAATAAACGAAATAAATTTACCACTCTTTGATACTGAAGTTATAGTATTCTAATGGATTTCACGCATATAATAATACAAAATCACTGAAGAGATTTGCAAAATCAGTATTTTTATATCAATACAAAATTATTATATTAATGTTCAAAAATATATCCAGGAAACATAATCCATTTAAGTTCATTACTATTTAATTGATAAATTACTAATTTATTTGGTTTATCAGGATATTTTCAGTACTTATTTTTTCATAAACTATGCATATAAAATTAAAAAAAGAATTTTTTTATATATACATACAGATACAATGATTATTTGCAAATGAATTATTTTATAAAGCAAAAAATATGATTAGTAACATGATAAATACAATATATTTTAGTTAAAAGATATTTTAATTTAATTAATAAAGAAATTTTTATAGTGAAAATATAAAAGCAAATTTATATATTATTTACAATAATACATTGCATTATTTACAGTAATAATATTTTTACATTATGTACAAAATAGTAAGATAAAAATAGAAAAGAAAGTATTTTTGATAACCACGGATTAGTAAATAAATGAAAAATTTTTACATTGATGAAAATTTTGTTTTTAAAATTATATGGAGGAGAAAAATTAACAAAGCAAAGTATTTTACAAAAAAAAAAATTAACTATAAAAATATTTTAAGACATCATGTTAATTTGATGAAATTGAATAAAAACGTGAGCTTATTCACTTAATTATTAATTTAAATAATTATTTAATCATTATAAAAAGTAATTTCACAACCATTTTTGTATCTTTTATATCTTATCTCACGCCATTTAAAGTGTGACGTACACATCACTACAGCCATTGTTTTTTGGAAAATTTCTACCATTTTTTGATAATTTTATTCTCTAGAAAAATAAACACATGGAAATAAATTAAAAAATAATTATATCGTCATTTTGAAATAAGTCCTTTATCTTCTTACGAAATATTTCTAAATTGGAAATATTCTCTTACATCCATATGGTTAATTCATTATCACCTAAATGAACTACAATTTAAGTTACTCTTTTTTATTAATTATAAAAAATATTTCTTACCAGTAATTTGCTTCAAAAAGTTTGGTGGTTGTGGTCTCATGGCTTGATCTGGAATTTCAATAAATTGATCGATACTGTTCAAGAAAATGGATACTAACTTAGCAATTCGAACTTTGGACAGAGTAACCGTTAGTAAATGATACCAACCTATCTTTTATCTTTTGAAACAAAGAGAAAAGGCACTGATAAGTGTTAAGAGAATAAGAACATTTTAGCAATTTAGCACTTGTTTGAACTGTTACTTTTGGCACTGATTACTTGATTTTCACCCTCTTTTTTGTGCATTTAAAGTTATGAGAATAAAACAGTGCACAATGGGATGTTTTGGAATGTATTTTAGCTATATTAATCAGCAAAAGATCATATTATAAATATATGCAAATAAATTAAACTTCCCGAGTATTATAATAGTTAACAAAAAGTAACTTTAAAACTTTGTATAAAAATATTGATAAATTAAAAAAAAATGAAATGTTACGATTTATGAAGTTATTATTTATAGCTAGTTAAATAGCATTCTTCATAGATATCTTTTTTTCTTAGATACTAGATATTTTTTTTGTTGCACAGACTTGGATTAAATACATGATTAACATTTAATGCAATTTTATGAATATTATAAAGTCTCAGGTTATTTATATTATAATACGTACTGAACTTTTATGATAGTTACAATTAATCTAAGATATTTGTTACTCTTAAATAAAAAAAAGAACTTAAATTTAATAAGTTTATTTAAAAATATAGTGCTATTCATAAAAATATCATTGAAAATTAAATACCAACTCACAATGAATAATAATAAATGTTTATCACTTAGTCAAAAACAATTAAAAATTAATTTCTTAAGTTTTAATTAAACGTTTTGTACATCCTCCACATGTAATAAAAATAAATTTGATTAAATAAGTTTAAGGGGATAATAGTCAAAATATTTATTGAAATTTTAGTATTTCATATATTTAATACGTAGATTTTTATGAATTTTTAAGACTCATTGCTTAGAATATGACTTGTTAATGTAGAATTAATAAGTTTTTCTCTTTTTTTTATTTTTCTATAATCATTTATATTATTTACGTTATTTTAAAAAGTTAAAAAGTACTTATTTCGAAGAATTAATTAATTCTGGAATTTACATGCTGCACATTACACTTATTTAAAATTATTAAATCTTATTAAGTGTAGAATCTAAAGTGAAATTCTCATTGCACATAAAAATGAAATTATATAATAATCGCAAATGTAAAAAGTTTATACTCAAAATGTATTCGTATATTATTTTGTTAATCTTAAAAATCTTTTTTTGCTAGAATGTTTCTCCAAGTAAAATAAAATTTGCTTCAAATTCTCCAGAAATAATCTGAAATCTCGTTTATAATATCCAGAATATATCGATGAGTTTAGAACATTAAATACATTAAAATTTCCTGTAAATTTTCTATACATTTAAAAAGCAACAAATTCAAATTTTCTTTAATTTTTCTGATCTTGTTGCATAAGGAAAATTAAACGATTATTTAAACTTTTTCTGACTTAGAACTTTATATATATCGTCTTAAAATATTAACAATTATATGAATAATCATAAAAATCAACAATGTAAAACATTTTGTTGAAAACTTTCAAACAGTTTAATTTTTAAAAACAGAGGTTAATAATTACATTTCCTATTTACAAAAGATGAATGATTACGTTATGCTATCATAACGCTGGTATACAAATTTTGCTTGCACCCTTAAAGTGAAATTAAAATTTTAAACAGATAATTTTAATAAAAATAAATAAATGTTTAAAAAAATTAAGATTTATTTCTGCAAAGGATTATATTTGGACTCCAAATTTTGTACAAAAATAATTGTTTCACTTAAATATAAATTTTATTTTCTATTTGGATTTAATTAAACTGAAATAAGAAACCAACTACATTAAGATTTTTCAAATCAAATTATTTATTAAAATAAGTAATTTGATTGCATTAATAATTCACCTTAAATTCACTGAATACAATGTAAATGTAAGACCCAGCTGTTTGAATTTTCCTAAAAAATATCACAAAAAAAAAGAAAAAAAAGTGCAAATTGTTTGAAATTTTTTTTGCATTTAAAATAGTTTTTATCTAAGCACAGCTAGTTTTAATATTTGCACATTATTGCTCTGTATTCCACATTAGGCCAAGGTGTAAAACTATGAATCTCAGAAAATTATCTGGCACGTGTATCTTGAAGCGCGAGCGCATAAATAATATGAGTTTTTATACAAAAGATAAGCTGATATATACCTCGCAATTTTATGTGCGTGCATTACCCTCCCCCAACTCAAGCTCAACAATAAAAGGACTTTTTGATTCGAATGTACAGTGCAATGACCCCTTCAAAGTTTGGTGTACTTCACGTCAAGGGGTTACGTAGAATGAATGGTGGGGTACGCAAGGAGATTGGGCAGATTGCAACTGATTTTTATAATATGCCTACCATTATAGTTGAATTCACAGAGTTGCAACAATTTGGAGCTCATTCTGTACTTTTCTCTCACTAGTTTAAAAAATTGTTGAGAGAAAAAAAATCATAAAAAAAGTTTGTTATAATAATTGAAATGAGAAAAGTAATCTCTTTCATTTCTCTTATAAGAAAAAGAGAATACAAAAATGCATTTTTAAGTAATATTATTTAGTAAAAATTTATACCAAATAATATTTATCATTAATTTTTTCTTTTGAAAATTAATACAGAGGAAGTCCATTATTTATTAATTTTTATTTTTAGCATTAAATTTTGAAAATTAATAAATATTGTACAAATATAAATAAAAAATTATTATTGTTGTTAAAGGAAAATATTTATGCAATAGTTGTGTATTTCTTAAATAGTTAAATGCAATAATGTAAAAAATCATGAATATTTTTATATAATTCCGTATTTCCTCCAGTACTTGTTATTATTTTCATTTAATATGAATATTTAAGCAATAAAATGTATAAATTGTATATACATATTCCATGTACCCAAAGATATGTGAGCGAATAAAATGTTTTAAGATCATTAAGCTTGTCTATGGCACAACATTTCATTTATTGCAATCAAACAATCTGATAAAAGAATAATACGATAATTATATTCAAAAACTGAAATAAGCCTTAGTTACTTTAAGGTATAGTAGCAGGTATTGTTCCAAGGTTTTGAGAAGAATTGCAAGTTAGTTTCTAACCGCCATGGACAATTAGGGATATACGTGCTTTTATGCACACACTTTTGTTTGGATTAGTCCTGCTGATTTCCACATTTCATTCTGGAAACACGTCAATGCAGTTTGCAATCTATAAAATGACCTTGAAGACATTCTGTAGACATGAAAATCCTTATTACAGCTTTCAATTGCTGTATTCTCCTCTGTGAGCTAATGAAATTTTTATTTTTATTTTTATGACAGTGCAATTCTCATAAAACGTATTGAATTTAACAAAAGGGATAAACTCATGGTATTTTCCGTAAAACTTATATGATAGATGCATATTAATATTTTACATGATAACCCTATTCCTTGTATGCAATTAAAAAGTAAATATTTGTTTCACTTGGATGATATATTGATTAAGGTACTTCATAATTCTCTTTATTTTGTAAGCTGCTGCTGAGTTTGAGCAACAACTATTTAATAAAAATTTTTTTCAAATATATTTCTTATATATTATGCACATTGTAATCACATTGCATTACGATGCAATGCATATAATTTTGATTTATGATATTTTATGTCTCCAAAACATTCTAATTACAATTTAAAAACAAGAATACCAAACAACATTAATTAGTTGAACATTTAAAAAGGCTTTTTTATTCCCAATATCATTCATTTTATTCAAGTACCAATTTGTATTCAAGTTAGTTTTATTTACAATATTGTAATCGTCAGCAATTGTAAATATATAACGTATTGACAAACCTATACTCTATCATTTCATTTGTATGTTTACAAGAACATCACCCTGAATATGACATCAAGATAGATATTTTATGTGCAAAAAAATTATTTTCATATTATTTCAGTCCTTTAAAAATTTATTTCAAAAAATATGTGCTATAAATAAGTTATTATATTTGAATTTAAAATAATAAAAAAAAGTTCGCTCGCCAGTCGAGCAGTTTTTTGTTGGCTCCAATTACATGACTATATACCTCAAAATTACTACTTATTTCCAATATTCCAAATCAAAAATATTTTCCCTTGAGGAAAAAACAAATTCTAAATAATTTGCCATTGGCTCACTATTATTACACCTGTCTATAAATGAAGTTCAAAAACACATCCCTACCCCTTCCATAAATTTAAATTGCTTTTAACAAAAACCTTCAATTGTCCGGCTGACCGGTTACTCGCCTCAGTGAATTTCGTGCCTCGAACAGTTGGTCCCCACCCCAACATTCGGCAACATCAAACAATCAGTCAAGCATTAAAAAATATGCATCCAGTGTTAAGAAGACAATTGATACACTGAGGCTTCAATACTAAAGAAAATATTAAGACTGAAACAGTCATTATTGTTAGTAATAAGTCCAAAATAATATATTGAGTAAAAAAA
>JAPDSC010074127.1:4256-37567 GCA_026290005.1 Latrodectus geometricus | reverse complement strand
ACAAGTCACATCTTAAAATTACCAATAGCAAATTGGCAACAAATAAATAATTTATGGCCCAGTCTTTGGGAGCATAATAAAATGGTAACTCAAATTTCTAGTCCACTTCTTAAATTCCCAATTCTCACCAGTAAAATAACATTAGGTTAGGACAAAAGAGCTTAAATATCATCGAGGAATAAATAATTCTCTGGTGTTCTCCGGCCAAATATTTCTAAAAGAGGGAAATTTCAAATCCTAAATATATATCTCATGTTATAATTAAATATTTTTCATAAATTCTTTTATTTGTTTTTTGAAAAAATTCTTGGTATAAAATTGAATTAAAATGAATATTTCTACGAGGTACATTTTAACATTTTGGATTCTAATTAATAGGAGTAAGGTTTATAGAAAAATTTCTGGCTGATTCAAGGATTAGAATCATGATTATATCAGTTTATATGGAAAAAAATCTATTAATTAAATACCAATCAACCTAAAACAAACCATAGATTAGACTATACAAATATTTGTGGAAATTTGATTTTAGTAAAAGAGTTAAGTGGCCAACAAAACATGACCAAATTTAAAGCAGGAGAAAAAATTAATATTATGGTTTAGAAATAATTGATGTTCTATTATATTTAGTTGTACTGTATTTTATTGGTTGTCGCTACTAGTATTAAAAATAAAAAATTTCAGAAATTGATCATCAAATGCAAATATGAAACTGCGTATTAGAGACAAGTGTAATGAAGCTATATTTGGTTTTTGGGCTTATATAATATAGTATAAATTATAAATAATTACTCAGAAATGTATTAAAAATGTAAAAATAGTTAAAATATAAATTACAAAAATTTGTTTTAAATACATCTTTTGGCAACGTATTATGTACTAGCTGAAGGTCTAAGACTTTTGTTAGATAATTAATTGTCCACTAACATTAAACATATTTAAACGATCATATCTCTCGTATAAATATTAGTTGGTAACTACCAATTAGTTAAACAGTGACCATACTAATTTATTTTATTCTGATATCAGTCTGATTTAAACCTGTAGTACCACTAGTATACTCCAATAATAATTGGGCACTTTTTCAATGAAAAGTATTTTTCACACTTTTCAAATTGAAATGCAGTATTTTCTTAAAAAATTGAATGAACAAAATATGAACTGTTTTCAATAATTAATCAATTAAGTTAATTAATAATTTTAAATAATAGAGGCAAAACTTTTTCATAAATATACGAGATTTTAATTTTTTATATTTAATATATATATATATATATATATATATATATATATATATATATATATAACCGGTCTTTCTTTTCCCTCGAATATTTTTGATTATATTTTTTCTAATTACCGTGAGCTGAGTTCTAAAAAACTTACATTTTTAAAAATATTTATCTGATAGAAATAATGTTTTTTTTCTTGGAAATAACATACTTTTATTTTGAAATATAATACAAAATGAATTCCCTTTTAAAATATATAGATTTTTGATACATAGATTTAAAATTAATAGATTTTAAAGTATTAATTATTATTATATTATTTTTCATATTTATTACTATATAGATTAGCATGAAATTTATTGTCACATTTAAAATGAGTTACCTTTGATATTTATTATTAAGTAAATGCAAAAGTACTATAAGCATTTGAAAAAAGTGGTTTTACATAAGTAGTAGATATATTTAATGTAACTTGACAGAATTTGAAGATACAAAAAAAATTTTTTTTTCTTTCATTATTGATATAGATATCATTTTAGTGAAAATTTTATTTCACATATGAAGTGTAAAATAATGATGCACTAAATCCTAACTTAAAGTAAAAATACGTGGGAGGAAAGGAGTAGTGAGACATCACTTGTGTTTACTTCTTAAAAACTTTTTATTAAGCTAGCATATTTCGTCACAATTTGACACAAATAACTTTCAAACAATCAATAAATGCGAGCCAGATGCTGAAATGGTAAATATTGCGGTTAGCAGATGCAGCACAAGTCTTCAAATTTTCTGTAAAGAATTCACCAGAATAGAAAATACTCTACTGTTATAAAATCCGCACAATTTTTGCCATTTTAAGTACTAAAATAGTGCGCTCATGGCGTTTACAATGAATTTAATTCCACTAATTGGTTTATTTCTTAAAATTGTTGTTATTGACATAAATTAAAAATATTTTAAAAAATTAATAAATCAATTCAGATTAAAACATCTATTAGGTAAAAAATTACTCTAAATATCACGGAATATCCATTTAAGATACATTTCTTACAGTGGGACTAAGCAAAAATTTATGTAATCAATTAGCTTGATTTATATTGAATGAACTTATTTCAAATAAAATTTTAATTACATAAAAGTAAAATTGTACCATTATTGTAGTTTTTGGCAATAGTGCTATTACAATCAATTGGTTATCAAATAAACATTTTATTTATATTCCACATAAAAAATGTTAGACTCAATATTGAATAAAAATACATGTTCAGAAAATTTTAAATTTCTAGGATAATAATTTATAATAAAAGCAATCGTAAAAGCATAACTATATTATTTCAGTGTACGTCACCTTAACAATTCGAATGTAAAACTGATGAATGTTAAGACAGAAGATTCCTTCTTATTCTAATTGGAATGCAGTTTTACATATGCATATATAGGGATTAGAAATGAAATTGATAATTGGTTAATATTAAAGTCTAATGATTTCCTATAATTGATATGATTTTGTACTCTCCTACCTGATTTTTTTATTATTTTAACTCTTTTGATGGAAATGATATTTGAAATAAAAAGATATAAATATTTGGAAATAAAAAGATAATTTGAGTAAAATCAAAAACATATAATCTAGACTTTGTTTCATTAAAATTAATACAAATGAATGAAACAGAAATTTCATTAGTTTCAATTTATGAATTGAAGGAAAATTCAGCATATTAGAAAAATATTTATTAAAAATTTTCAATCACATGTACATTTTTGTAAGAAAAATATGATTGACAAAGTAATTTTCAAAGTGATAAGACTTGTTGCTATTCTTAAGAAACAGTTGCAACTTCTCAGGATCTTATCTAAAATTATGTCAATCATAAGAGATAGAAACGAAATTTTCAAAAAATTTTTCTAAAAAAAAAAAAAATATATATATATATGTTGAAATAAAAAGAGTTCAGTTAATATATTTTAAGGTAAAGCTTAACATACATAAATCTTTTTGAGGATATAAATTAGAGATAAAACGTATCGTTTATTTATATATATAAAAAAATTGAGTATATTGTATTAAAATAGTTTATTTAAATACAGTAATATCTATTACGAATTAGCAATCAATTTGCTACTAATCTCATATTCTATTAAAAATATATATTTGCTTGTATGTTGCTATTTGTTCTAAATAAGCTTTTTGCATATAGATTAATCATTTACTAGATCAACAGCGAGTAAGTTAGGAGCGAGTAACAGAACATATTAAACACTTTCGACGATTTCCGAAGCAACTCATACTTTACAAGCATGAATAATTTCACTCAGTATGTATGTTTAATAACATCACTCAATACGTGAATAATTTTTGGCACTTATTTTCTCACAAAAATAGATATTTGAATGTGTTGATAAATATAATATTAAATTAAAAAAAAATTATTTCTCGCAAAAATAATAACAGAACGCTGCTTATTTATTCTGTGAAAATGATAAATAACTTAGTATTATTCATTTATATACAAGTTGTATAAAAAAAATTCTAATAAAAAAGTTACCATTATTTACCACTCGTGTCGATATATTTTTTGTGTCAGCAAAATTAATTTTTATCATTTCACTAATTCAATAGAAATTAACGATCGCTTTTCCAAGAGCCTAAAAAAATTTACTTCGAATATTTAGTTTGAGAAGTGCCAATCATTATTATAGTTACATATATATAACTATAATATAAACTATAATAATAATTTTAATCTATTATATATATATATATATATATATATATATATATATATATATATAATGCCATTCTTATCTGGAAAGTATTATATTATAAAAGTATTATAATATGCAAACTTTTAAAATATTTTTTCAATTAATAAATTCATTTGAAAGTAAACCTTTGTTTTTCTTTGAAGTACTGCATCAATTTGTAACAAATTCTTATGGAAATATAAAATATTTAAAAAAATTAATAATCAGAAGCTTGCTATGAAGTAACGGTAGATTTTGATGTTTACATAACATTTTTAAAATATGTTGTTTTCCTCAATATTAAGCAAATTTGCACATTCTAAAACTAAATAAGAATTTTAATCTTATTATTATGTATATGGTAGTGTTAATTTAATCCCACTCATTATATTTAGGATTTATTTTTAATGTAAATTTTCTTAACGTTAGAGTTTTGCAGGCATAATCTTGCATGCTTTTCATTACAATAATTAAAATTTAAAAATTGGCTTATAATTTTATCCTTTCATAAAAATTATTTGTTTTGAAGTACCTACTTGAAAACAAAGTACCATAGTATCTAATACCTTAACACATTTTATTATTTTTAATACTTTTACCTGAACTGATAGGTAACTATACTAAACTGAAAGAGAAATATATAGTTTAGGTAGTATTATATTAGACTAAAAATGAATTCTCACTCGTTTTAACTCTTTTTCGATTTTTTTAAAGCAGCTTTCAATGGAAAAATATTTACTTCACCTCAAAAATCTGTCATTTACTATTATATTTATAACATTTATAATTTTTTTAAAAAAATTTTTTGTAAACTATTATGAATTTAATAGAATTTTTTAGACACATTTTGAAAAAATTATATTTAAAATTTTAATTACAATATAGAATAATTTTTAATAAATTTAACATAAAAACAACAATTTAATTTAAAAAATTTAATTAAAAATTAAGAAAATGATTTCTAAGCCAAAATTATTAAGCTACAAAATTCCTTAAAATCAGAAATGGCAAAAAAGTTCAAAAATTTGAAAAGCTTGAAATAATATTCTTATTGTAAGCAATTTCTTGAACTTGAATATCACTAAAATAATATAATACTATATTATTCTGATATTTATACATTAAATAGTTTGGACTTGTTATTATCTTGTTACTTAAAAATTGAATAAAGCAAACGATTTTTAAGTCAAAATTCCTTAAAATCCTAAGCTGTCCTAAAATGATATTTTTGTTATAAACTATAAGAAAATGGCTCAAACGATGTTGTAAGAAATTATTCTTGTGTGTATGTTTCATGAATTAAATCGTTTGGATTTATTGGCATTATTTTGTTACTTGAAAACTCAGTTAAGCAAACGATTCTTTAGACAAAATTCTTTAAAAATCTAAGCTGTTGTAATATTTTCTTTATGAAATAGAGAATACCTCAAATGATATTGTTAGAGGTTATTTTTATTTTTAATATATTAAACAATTAGGATTTGTTGGCATCATCTTGTTACCTGAAAACTAAGTGTCAGTCCCACTGCCCTTCTCTTCGTTCCCACGTTTCCAGCCCACGAGAGTCGTCTACCTTACTTACCGAGAAAGACGTGGGACTCGCCGGCATCATCTCTCGAAGATAATCGTCGCCGTTTTCTCCTACGCCCACCCGAAATCCGCAGACGAATTTCTCCATCCAACGTCTGCCGCCTGTCGATACGACCCCGCAAAAATGTGATCTACAATAGCAAAAGCCATACAATTTTTCTATCTTGCTAAACAAGCTGTTTCTGAAAATAAAATCGGAATCATTTTTTTAAAAATACCAGCTGCAAAATAAATTTTTCGCAAGAACGACCGATTTAAATTCAAAGTAGAGGATGAGTCATTCGAAAATCGTCTGATTCCATCTTTTTTTGTTGGACTAAAATTTTTAACTGTTTTCACCCGCATGATGTATTGGATTGAATGCAACGCCATGATTAATAGGATGATTCAGTTTTTTGACTATAAGTATAATATTTATTTTTTAAATCATTGAGACCCTTTAAAAGAATATTTTTAAAGACTTTATTTATAATAGATGGAGAAAGTAAAATATGTTTTATTTTTAAACACGTAAATATAAGTGATCTTAATGATTTATTTAATAATCAGACTCTCTTAAGAAGCAAAAGCACTTAATGGAAATAATGTTGATATGATGCCCCTATGAAAAGCAAGAAAATGTTTATTTTATGAAAAACTTTTTGAATTTTATCACTTCTAATATTTTCGAAATACACACATACAGTAAATTTTTAGAAAAATAATTCAAAGTTTAATTAAAATTACGAACTTAGCTTTCCTGACTATATGAAAGCAATTGTTCTTGGATTTTTATTTTTAAAAATTTTTTCAATAAATTATTTTCGCAGTGTGAGATTTTTAACCATTTATTTTTGTCTCTAATTAATAAAATTTTGAAAAAGTTGTCTTTTAAATGAAGCAAACCGTGTTAGTTTCAGGTCTTGAAATCTAGTTTTGACTGGAAAGCCATTTTCCTGAGACTAGAATCCACATTTAGTTGTCGAAAGAAAAAGCTTTGAGAATTGGTCAGTTGATAAAGAACATGTTTGATACTTTTTTCATTGTTTGTAAGAACTAGAATTTTTAATCTTTAAACTAAGCATTATTTAAAATGAAGAAAGTCAGAGAATATTTTGTTAGAACATTTTACAAGAATTTAGGTAACGAAAGAAAACATAATTTTGCAGTTATAAAGACACTTTTGAAATACTCATACTTTTATAACAAATCGTCAAATTTTTCCTTTTGAAGATTAAAAGAAAATATCCAGAAATCGGAAAGTTAAGCGAAAACCTTTTTTTCGTAATTACTTTTACTTTCTGCAAATGATCATCATGTAATTTGCAAATGCCTTAAATATGAAAACAAATGTAACAAAATTTTTATAAATTTTGATATCTAAATATGAGTATTTTATAAATTACGAGATTTTTTTTAAACTTAAACTTACTTAATAAATTTCCTTATTTAAAATTTGTAACAAAAAAACTGGATCAATAATTATTTATTTATTAAGTAAGCTTTAAATAGATTAAATATGTATCATACAAGTCCAAACTAACAAATTTAGCAAATTTCAAGTAGTGGAAAAATGTGGTTTAATAGATTGAGGTAGTACAAATTATAAATAATGGACTGTGTTATGACATTTTAAATAAATATATTAGAGATGCTTATGTCTACAAGATGCCGATGTGGGTGTGGGTCTAGTCTCACATGTGTTTATAAAAAATAAATAAAAAAGCTACATAAATTGAATTTCCTACTTAAATATTTAAAATAAAAGTAATGAAACATACTTTTTGTTTAAATGTAGTAACAACAGCATTATTTATAGTTATATGTAACTAATATTTGAGGCTTTTATAATGTTTTGAATACTCTAATAATAATTAAAAATATAATAATAAAGAATAAAATAAGATAATAGAGCCTTATAAAATATCATCAATAACTTGTTCAATTTGCTCAGTAGAATTAAATTTCAGGGAAATGAAAAATAATTATAGCAATTGTTCGGGAAACATTAATAATATTAAGGCCATTATAATGTTAATGTTGCATAGAGCAATATTTATTTATATTACTCACTAAAGATAATATCGGACCATCAAAAAATATGAAAATGCCTCTACATGGGTAGGAATTGGATAAATATTTGATCGATTTTGAGAAAAGCCACCCGAGGGCAGGTCTGTTAATAGAGTGGCCACGAAAGGCCAGAGGTTAATCCACAATCTACGGTTAATCATTTTCGGCTACCGTTTACTTTTACAGTATTCAATTATTTGTCAGATTCTTAGCCGCCATACCTCCATTAACTTCGAAGGAAGTTGTTTTCCATCGCTATATTTTGGGCGCACATGTCAGAAAAGTCTCAAAATTCAATTAATAATATCATCTTAGTTTTTATTGTTATAATAGGCCGCTGTAGGGATATTTTTTATGGACGTGAATTGAACCTTGTAATTAAAGAAGCAGTTCGATGTGTGAACATCCCATATATTTTGGATAATGGGGCTGTTTCTCCCCCTCCTTTTCTGCTGGGAGGATTGTTTATACTACTTTAGGAACCGAATGATTTTCCACTCAACTCGTTTTGTACAGAAAAGCTTTATTTTCAACATATGAGTGTGTTTATGAGTATATAGAGCCAGAAAGGATTTACATATCAAAATGAATATTTAATTAGAATTTTTTTTAACAAATAATCGTAATTATTTCCGATAGATGGCGCATCTGTGAAAAGAAAATTTTACAGTAAATTTATAAAAGTATAATCCACAAATTTGTTAATGAATTTTGTAATTTTGTTGTGGAATAAAGTAATTGAAAATTCTCAGTATGTTTGAAAAATATTTATTAACCATTCTTTTCAGAAACGATTATTTTGGCACAATTCAAATGTAATTCAGAAATTTAAAAAAAGTTAAAAAGGTATTGTTTTATCAGTAAACATTTTGAAAACAAAATTGTTCGTTGATAACTGCTATCTATAAATTTCTTTCAAGTTAAAGTCACTGTATGCATTTACCACTACAAGTATAAGCTAAAAAGCAAGATTTTAATTTTTTCAACCATCATTTCCAGCTATGTTTACATTTGATAAAATGCTTCAGCCATAGAATGTTTTTTAATTTAGATATATTTTGTTCAGTTTAAATATATTTTTTAAATCACACTTCTTATAACAAAGCCAGTAATCTGTATGTTTCTAGAATGTCTCTGGAAAGAGACATAAACTAAAATCACTATTCTACCCTTAAAATTGGTGAATTTATTGTGGGAAAAATATGCAAGGAAAATTCCTAAATTTCATAACAAATCATCAAATATCCTTAAAAAATCATATATGCTGAGTTTGATCCACGTTGACATGACGTGAATAATGATTAAAAAATCATATTTAATAATTTACTTATGAAAATAATCATACTTGAAATGGTGAACAAACTGTTTATTGCTGAAGTAAAGTTTTATTTATATTTGAAACACAAAAACTTCTATCTACTAAAACTACTTTTTTTTGCTATTAGTCAGCCGCTATCATCTATTGTAAATTGTTTAATCTTTATTCATTAAATGACTACACATTTGTTATTAAGGTGCCATGATTTTTAAGCTAAAAATTAATTATTATAAAAAGGCTTATAATAATTACTTTTCAACAACATTTATTCGAATCTCTAATGTGGATAAAATATGTGAAATGAAAGTTTGGTACATCTTAAGAGATAAATGATTTGCTAATACAATCTTATAATCGCTTCTTGCCACAGTTTGTTTATTTGAGCTCATAATTAATTTTTACACTTTTTGATTCGTTGAATTGTGATTCGTACAGTAATTATGAGTATATCAACATATAAAAATGAGATACGACATAGGTAATAACAATTTGATGCATAATTGATCTAACATTATTTTACGTCATTAAATGATATGGCATAATCGCAATTAAAAATAAATTTGTAATCGATTAATTTTTATAACTATTTTCTTTACGTTTGAATATTAAAATTGGAATTGCTTCAATGTCTTTCAATCACTTTTATGTACTGATTTAACTGTAAAATCTGTTTTTTATATTTCACTTTCTCAAAAAAGTAAAATTTACTTCTTTATATTCTACGTATCAAACAAAAAAATTTTTTTGAAATTCTTTTGTTGAATGTGAAATTGCATTATAGCTACAACAACATAACATCAATTTATTTAATAATTAATAAATGCTTATTTTACTAATGCTTTTTACCATCATTCAAGTGTTATTGTATTATTATTATTAGATTTCTCGAAATTTGTTTAAGTTTCACCCATTAAATTAAACAGAAAAAGTTATGCAACAGAAATTGTGAAATAACGTATTATTACGTTTGAATCACAAGCCATATAAGGACAGTGCATAATTTTTAGATCTTTTTTAGAACAGATAAATTTTCTGAGATTAATGACTTTAAATATTTTTTTAAAAATTAAGCAAATAAACAAATTTCTACTTGAATATTTCTCTTTTTATTTGGTTTCAAAGTCTACACTATTAAGAAAACTGAAAATGCCAGGGAAGATAAGCTTCATGAAAATCATGTTAATTTACCTCCAAAATTAACTAAAAACGATATATAATTTTATCTCGAATTACCTTAAATTCCTTCATATCTTACAGTTAATATTTTATTTATTTTTAATTTTGAAAATTTCTTTATTTCACGATATTTTTATGTTATACATTATAAATCTAGTCATGTAATAAGTAATACTATATAAGATTCTTTTAATGGGTAAAATAATAGGACTTGATTTTGAAGTCTATTTATTGTTTTAAATTGTAATATTTAAAATATTTATTTTTTCCAGCTGGATATTTCAGAAATTATGATCAGAGCATTAAAAACAACTAATTAATGTAGGTATTTAGATGAATGAGTAAAATATATAAAAAGAAATAGATGATAAAAAATCTTATCATAATTTTTCAAAAATGACATATTAACAAAAAGTAAAATATATATTTTTATGAATAAATTTTGCAAATGAGAAATCCTGACAGATTTTGATTTCATTATAAGGAGTATTTAATATTTTATTAGAAGTCTGTTATTGCTTGATTTATACTATTTTAAATTTTCTTTGGAATTGAATATATGTAAAGAAATAATTCTTCAACTATTTTTGAATTAGCACTTTTATATAAATTCCTAAAGAAATAAGAAATGATAATTAATATTCTAACCAATTTAATCTTCCTTATTCGGAAACAGATCCCCAAAACAACCAAATGTTATGTTAGCTTGAAGTAGATAGTGTTTTTTCAACATTTTATACATACGTTGCTTGTAATCTTAACATCTGGAGGAGCATTATGATCATCTGTTAATTATAATAAAATATTTTGTATGTCTTTTAAAAATTCACTGTGAATAACAATTGTTTGTTATTTTGGCTTGCAAAAGAAACTAAATGTAAATGTGATGTAAAATCGTGTACATAAAATTCTTATTATATTGGCCTTTTATGCAATTTAAACACAGTTTCCCACAATGCAACTCATTTAAAATGAATTAATTAATAATAAAAAAGTATAAAAATAATTTTCTTACTATCTCAGGGGGTTTTTAAGATTACAATACATAATTATTTTTCTACTGTTACCTTTTTTCACAACGAAATTTGTAAATTTTGCCAAATAAGCGATAAGTTTTCAGTTATAGCTGCTGGCTTGTTTTTAAATCCCGAGATTTCCAAGCCCAGGTCCCGGGCAAAGCGCCTATTTATAGCCACCAATAGCCGTGTTCATAAGCCACGCCATCTTTACTCCGGATTGGTCGTTGGAGCGGAGCCCAGGCAAAGTGGGAAGGAGAGTTGACGTCACATCTCGCGTTAGCTTTTTGAAATTGTTTCCCCGAGATTTGATTTGAAATTGACCGTTGACGATTTTTAAGACGGTTGAGGTTCTTACACAAGAACCTTGAGATGATCTGAGACTTGTATAAACTGTTTTCATCTTTTGAATCACTTTTTATCCTTGTTCTTCTTGATGATTTCTCCAACGGTTTTTTTTGTCATTACTTTTCGATCAACGCTGATGCATTTGCATGTAAAGAAATAAGGAAAAGAAAAATATTCATAAAAATAAGGGGATTTTATGTTGATTAAATTTTCGAAAAGCGGAGATTTTTTTCCCCTCTCATTAAAAAATCTTATTTTTTTACTGAATAAATGACAAAATTTTTTTAATTGATAATTTTATATTTTATTCTCGATATTTATTTTTGAATGCACAATAAAATAAAAGAAATTTATTGAAATACTATGAAGTAAACATGCATAGTGGCACTATATTTCACTGTTTTTTTAAAGTAAATACAACAATATTTTTAAGCAAACTATTTTAAGGAAATTTTTAATTATTATAAAATAGGAAATTATTTGAAATTAAATTTGAGATTTAGTAAAATTTGAAACTTGTGTTATCAGTTCATAAGTTGTCTTATTAAATTTGCTAAGCAATAGATATTTTTAATGTTAAAATATTTTAGCACACATAAAACTCTATTTTATTAAAAATAGTCTATATTTTATTATATTATCGGTTATATTTTTTATATTACCATTTTTCCTGTTGTTTGTAAGCATTTAACTTCTAGTTCCGAAGTTGAAAATTTTACTCAAAGCAAATTTAATTGACAAAGCAACTAATTTATTGCAAATTAAGTCTATTTTAAATATAAATTCAGTAAAACGAGAAATTTTTTTTCAGATATTGGTATACCTCCCATCCAAATATAATATTTCAATAGCATCTATAAGTATTATGTCATGAAATACTCAAAAACATTAAGATTTTTCAAAATCGATATTTCAAATTGAATAAAAATTGATTTTTAATCTTATTAACTTATTTATTTGAAATAATTAGATTGAGTTCATGAATAAATGCAAGTTTTAATAAATTCACATTATTTAATTTTAAAATTTATAGCTCTAACTGAATCACTTAATTCATTTGAGGATTTATTTATTACCAATTTTTCTTATCCTGAAAATAAAGTAATTAAAAGTATAAAACTGGCATTTCAAACTCGCAATTTGCTGACTATAGCAAATTAAAATCTGTAACTGGGCCAAAAATTATAAAAACTAATAAAATTTTTAAAAAAATTAAAAAATCATAAAATATTAGTCTAATTTTCATAACTTAAATAGATATTGTCATAAAAAAGAGTAAAACTTTTATATTTATTACGGGATTTTATTCCTGCTTTTTTTTTACCTCATCACTGCCACCCACAGGTCTTACTACTCCAACTAGTTCTTGGCGATTTGAGAACCTCAATATTTACAGATTTAAAATCTTCTTTTTGTATAGAAACAATGAATCACAGTGAAAAAGAAATATCACGATGCTTATTTTCAAATAATAACAGAAATCAATGGGTGCTTTTGATTCTTAAGGTGGTTTATTCAAATTTTACTAATAGGTACCAGGTAGATAAAAATAAAATGCTATTGGAGAAGTAAATCAATCAGCTTATTAATTTTGAAAGTACAGGATTCAATATCAAAGTCCTGATCTTTTTTAATTTATTTTTTCATTCAATCTTAATTTTAATGTTGATGAAATCTGATGTAAATGAAAGATATGCTACATAACAACCTAGTAGGACTTCTGATAGTACCAATTAGCTAACCAATTAAGTTCCACTCTCGTCTTCGCCAGTATGAATTAAATTTAAATGATATGGCTTTAACTTCATCCTTCACTCTCGTTTCCAAACCTCACCAATCAGATCTAATTGGGGGCGTTAAATATTCATTGGGTTCAATAAATATTTAACAATAAGAGAATCTTTCAGTATTGTGATTTTTGGTTGAATAAAACGAGATCAAATGGAATAGAAATTTCTACCAATCAGACTTCGTAAAATAACGAATAGCATAGTAGATAAAGGAGTAAGCGATAATTTGCCAATAACTGATAGCAGGTAAAGATGTTTGGTGTTCGCAATGAAAAGCAGATTATACCTTTATGGATCAAATTTAAAATATACTACACTTTAAAGGCTGTCTAATTTTGAAAAATTAAGACAGACACAATAAATGAAATCATATGAAATTTTTTCTATCGAATATTGAGAAATGTCATTTTAAATGGTTTTCATAACTTATAATAATTTTTTTTTCCGGTGCGAAAGGGATAAAAATCATCAATATCATTATAAATCAATCTTTATGATGAAGAGATCATAAGAAAAATTTTAAAATTTTAAACGTTTCATGAATATATATATATATATATATATTGAGAGCAGGTACTCTAACAAATCTGTTTATAAATGAATTCTCCCAAATTTAGGGTTCCTTTACTCAAATCTCGTATCTTTCGAAAAAATCAAGAATTATATAAAGTATACGACCTATTTAAACCGAAAATTTATATAAATTTAAAAAATTTATGTAATTAATATAAATTTTTTGTTTCCCAGTCTATTTTTTGGAAGAATTACTGACAAAGTCAGAAAAATTACTTTGTTTTGCACACCATTATATTTAGCTGATAAAGAATAAAATTTATTTTGGAAAATAATATTGAACTTTAATAAGTTCTCAATCAATTAAAATTTAAAAACTGATAAAAAAAATGTGTCTGAAATCTATGATACGGATTTTGTTGGTACTTGAAGATGTCCAATATTATCTTATTTTAGATACATTTTCAAATACCAACGAATTCCTTTGAATGCCAAACTCTTAGCACCATTTTAGTTAACAATGCTTAGAAATTCGAATTGTAACGGACCATTTGTTGAATAATATTTATCAAAATGGCAAGCAAAGCAAAGCAAAAAGTTTATCTCAATGGGAAGCTTTTGGCATTAAGTTGTGAATGAAGCTGATTAGATGTCATTGGGTTCAAATAAAGGGAGAATTATATATTTAACAAGATATTAAAAATTTTAGATATGTGTTTTATTGGAAACTTTAAACATGTCAGTACAACAGTCAAAATTTTATGGCAAAATTAAACATTTTAAAAATATTCGCTTTCGAGAAAGAAATCATATCAATGTAGAGATGATAAAAAAGGAATTATAGGAAAACTCTTTTTCTAATTGAATGAGAACCCGGATTTAACAAGGAAATATGAATGTATAGTTGCTTCAATATTTAGTCTTTTGGAATATATTACTCGTTTTTAATGAGCAAAATACGGTTATAATGATTTTATTGATTTCCTCTTCTCCAGTTTAGCTAATTCCTTTTTGAAAAAATTCCTTTAACATTCTAAAGTCAACCAAAACTTTTGATAAACGACTGATAAATTTTAATTCTTGATGATAATTGAAATACAACCGCAGGTAAATGATAAAATGACGAATCTGAAGTGTTGCTAGCTGAATCCCTCAACAAAAACAATAGTTTTTGAGGAAAAAAACAAATTTAACCTTTTTCTGGAAAGAACTCAGTGTACCTAATCGTATGACAGTACTCTTAATCGCGGAAGACCCTTGATCGAATATAAGTTAAACAATGGCAGAGGAATGTTGGGCTTCTGTCAGGAGGAGTGTTTGGGAGTGATCCGGATTTCCTTCCTTGCAACAACAATGAATTCGGTGACTATGAACGAAGAGTCTCCCCAAAAGGCAGTTTATGCGAATGATATTGAAAAACCTTATATTACCTTAATCTGTTCGCTACGTGGTCTCAAAATGTAGACTTACGGGAAAACTTTCTCTGAATATTTAATAAGAGCAATAGGAACAAATTTTCTGGTGGCCATCATAGCTGAAATGAGTTCTTGCTGTAAGGATAGTCAATTTGGCATCTTATTATATTGTTACGATCAAACTCACTAAGTTCCTATGACTTACTCTTTGCCTTACAAATGCATAAATACAACCTGATAAACACTTACCAACACTTTTACAGTTTTCAATAACGCATTCAATTGCGCCACTGGCCAGAACTATTTTTTAAGGGGTTTTTGGATACTTTTGGCCAGATGGTGTATCCAAAAAAAATAATTTACATGTTCTTTTCGGCAAATAATTGCTAATATAAAAAAAAACGTATAAAGATTATTATGTGAATGAATAGAAGCAATAGAGAAGTTATTATGTCTCAAGAAATTAAGTTTACCATTTAAAACAAGCATCTTAGGCAAAATAAGCATAACGAATAAATTACCTGGAACTAAGAGAACTTTGAGTTCATCAACGATACTGAGAAAACAAATTGCGAATGAGTGGGAAAGAGTAACTAAAAATTACGTATGACTCAAGCAAGTAAAGGAGGGAGAAACTATTTGAGAGTCCAAAAATCTTGTGAGTCTATTGCAATTCACGATGAAAAGCTTGAGTAATTGTTTTTAAGAATTTCTTTATTTTTTGGACTTAAGTTTAGAACAAATGTTAATTTAACTTTTTTGTTTCAAGATTTTAATTTCTATAAAACCAAAATTCCATAGTTTAATCATTTATTGTTTTAAAATTGAGAAACTATCCTTAAAACATCAATATGTAAGTCTATTACAAATATATATCACTTTTTAGTAAATTAAATAATATTTTTCTTACAATTCTCTAAGTACTATTAAAGTGTATAAGAATATGCACAAGTCTTAGATCTAAAGACTAAATCTTAAAGTCTATGCAAAAATCTCCATGAAACTAACATAATTTCTGATAAATTTCTTTTGTTTGCTGAATTTTTGCTCAGATTAGCTATTGCCGATCATAAGATCTTGATTTCTGCATGCGCAAATGGGACACTTTCCGAGAATTTGGATTGTTTTAGGTTCCAAATTACATGATTTACAACTAATTACATGATTCGAATTTACGTTGTAAATCATTTATTATAATTGATTTTAGCAAATGATTATTCACAATTTATTCTGAAATTATTGTTGTAAGCAATTATTTAAAAAAAAGTTAAAATTTATAAATCCACCTAATTTTTGATCATAGCTTGTTGAAAAATCTTTGATGCTAATCGTCGAAAATTTCGTTATAATTATTGTTTGCCTTTTTACGCTGACTCAATCAAGATTCATCAAGGACTCAATTAAGGATTCAACTTCTTTAATCAACTAATGAATGTAAATAAATATGAAATATAATCACTTATATTTTATTTTATTTTAATTGGAGAATTGTCAATTACATTGTAAAATGCAATTTTACATGAATTTTTTTTTTTAATGTTTCTTTTTCATGCAATTATTTTATGAGACAATTAATAATATAAAAATATATTAAATTTTGCTATATTCGATATTTTTTCCATCAAACCTGAGTTATATTCTTTCGTCAAATTACTGTTATTCATTTTCTAAATTATGACCTGATTTTCTTTCCAATAAAGAATGCTGTAAAACAAAAACTAACTTAAAAGAAGTAAAATATATTTTTTCATATTTGAAATAAGACTAAAATATATTCTCTGGTATAATAAAATAATAGAAACGTGTAACAATTATATAACTTTAAATTAATTCAACTTTTGTTGCTATATAATTCGCAAGCCTTCAGTTAAAGTCGAATAATCTAGACTTCCTTCTATCGTTTTATTATGTATACATTTTAGACTACTAAAAGCGCAGCCTTAAAATCCTAAGGAAACTACTAACTCTTGTATGAAAAATAAAAAAAAAAAACATTTCGTACATTGCAGCGTAATGATGAACTAAGCATATAATTAGAGCTTTTTTTTCAGCACTTTCATTCGAATGTTAGTTGTAACTCATCCCTTTCAAATTTTTCTGACTCATAAGCCATTTCATTTTTCAAAGTCTACCCCTCTATTTTCCAGTTACAGTTTTTTTCTACTAGTCTAAAAGCGTAATAAGTTGCGGTAAGCCTCAGACGTTAAAAAATAAAAAATAAATCCCGACTTCCTAACTAATCGTTTGCACCGGTTAGGCGAAAAATAAAATGGCTAGCTTTTAGAAGATCATCTTTTATTTTTTTGATTTTCAAGTCTTTCTAAAAGGTAAATAAAGTTAAACGAATTATGCTTAATGTATAGGCATTATATAAACGGCATTATTCAAGCATATAAATATTTTTAATTTTTATGACATTAGAAGATAAGATCTTTGCATGAAAATTTCCCTCAAAAACTGCTAATTTTTCTTGTTTTTTTATTTTTTTATTTTTATTTATTTTTTTATTTTTTATTTATTTTTTTTATAGAGATTTCAGAAATATTGATGAATATTTTTATACAAATTTTAAGGGAATTAAAATGTTATTTATAGATTTTTAGATAGTTAATGTTTTTTTTTTTAATAAATGTTCCTTCTTGAATTCATAAAATTATAGGGTAGGATTTTTGCAAAAACCTTGCAATCAAAAAATGCACAAATTCTTAGTTAGAATGGGTATGAGTTTTTTGTATTCATTTTAATTGTCTTAATTTTTAATTTAAGAATGTTGCTTTACACACACACAGACATACCTATATGTGTATGTATAAGTTGCAGTACTCTCAGAGCAAAGCAACATCTCATGTAGTCAAATTGTATAAATTTTCTTAAAACACATTAATGGATAGAAACACTGGCAAATTTTAATCACAGTTATAAAAATAAAATTATTTTTAAAATTAAAAGTAATATAAAGCATACTGAGTTGACTGAAATTATTTAATGTGACGTTCATGTTGATTTAACATTAGCACCTTAAACTCGAATTAAAAGTTTTCTTTTATTCATTTTATTTTTAAGCAAGGGATTATAAATGAGTAAATTTTATTGCTAATTTTATTTTTTTAACATGCATTTTATTTACTGTAACCGTCTTGTATTAATATTTAATTTTACTGCGTTTAACACTTTCTGCATCATATTTACTGTTTTTATTTGTGAAATATATTTTTAATAAACTAAATAAAAGCTCTCCTTGACAATATAAACCAATGTTCATTAATTAAAATAATATAATTCAAAATCAAAATATGCAGAAACAATTTCTATTTCTGCATATTTTGATGAATATGCAGAAACTATTTTGATGATGAAAAAGATTGTTCAATGTAATAAAAATGTATAGAAAAGTATTCCTATAAAAAATCTATGAATGACGTCATCATTTAGGAATTTTCTGTTTCTAGTATTAGCAGTCCTTACATAAAAATTGCGAATACTTGTTTATCATGTAAAATTGAGTAATGACGCAAGTATTTCTTCATTTGTTTTCGAATAAATCTTTGTCAAAATATTTGCTCAATATCAATACTTCCTACGTTTATTTAATACACAACTCGAAATCAAAATGGTATCAGTTAGGATACTTTTTATTTTTCGAAAATCAGGCCAATCAAACACATCCTGGTCAAGTAATTTATGTTTTCGAGAGCGGTTATGAAAAACAGGAAGAAAGAGCGAGCCTTCCGAATTCAAAGAAATTTCAGACGATTCCGTGATCGCAGGATAAAAGAATATAAATTAAATCTTCTCGTATGACAACCGCTTTCTATGCAAATACAGTGATTCATCAATGCAACATAATCACCTGATTTTCTATGTAAATATAATCACCTGACTCTGTAAATAAATAGTTAATGTAGGGGGTCATCCCATTTCTTTCATTTAATTTTAATTTATAAAATTCATCTCATTTTACATCAACAACTTACCTGTCTAAATTTATTAAGATTGTTATCTCATATTCAACAGAGAAATTCACAGTGATAATAATAATAACGTTTAGCAGAATTATTTATGAGTTTTCCACTTTTACCTATCTGTATATATAAGTTAGAATAATACTAAAAGTTTTGGACAAATGGAGGCATTTCTAAAGATGCACACAATACTTAATAATTGTTTATGAGATTGAAAAACTTTAAGTTTTCAATCAAAAATCAGAATTAGCAAATATGAATAATGTATTTAATTTTAAGTATTACACCTTCTTCTTCTTAGATTTGGGTTTGCATGTCATTGGACAACTCTGCTTTAATCAGCATTTTGTACCGCAAAAGGTATTACACCTTAATTTTATAACGAAATTTGTATATATATATAATATATATATATATATAAATAAATATAAATATATAGCTTTCAGTATGTTAAATGAATTGTCTAATGTATTTATTCTGCTCGGAATACTTATTTAATGAATGTTTCCGAATAGGTTATTGCTAAATTCAGTGCATTGTCTAATATATATATAGCTTCTTGGCTGTATATTTGCACATTGCTTATACGCATTACCTCTCAGGACATTAAACGTAGTGTATAGCACATTCTATCTGGCAAATTTATTCCTAATTATCTGCATTATCAGTCAATGTATTTATTTCAGTAAGTACCATTTTCACAATCGGTATAACATTTCACCATCTATTTGCAAGGACGTTTGTGTACTTGTACCATACTTTAATGTTTCATTCTGTACATTTGCTCACCTAACACTGATATTTGTTTATCATACTGTGCATTTGTAAATTATTTAACAGTGTCATTATTTGGTATATTTAGTGCAATACTTCGCATATTTGGTTCCATAATTTGTATATCCTCATTTATAGTGTCACATAATATTTATAATTGATTTATTCTATATATTGATATATTGTTTATCCGCATTGTGGCAATTTTTTATTCATATTTCTTAACCTGTTTCATTCTGCATAACTGTACACATATAGATACATATTTGCTCTACATTTCTGTATTTGTTATTTAAGGAATTAATCTACTTTTACTATTCTTCATTCTGTATATTTTTCATTGCCTTATTTATGCTGCTTTTCATTATATTAAGACTATTACTTAGCATACTTCATCACGGTTCACATCTGCATTAACCTTTAAAATTTTCATATAATTGCCTGGCACATTCTATATACATTCCTTATACTTGATATCGCCTACTCTCAGTCATGTTTATTGAAATATTTAGTGTAATATCTAGAATATTTCCAGAGGTATCTAGAACCTTTTCTTAGAAATCAATTTTTAGAACGCAATTTTATTTATTGAAGACATTTTTTAATATGACGTTGTTATATTTCAATGCTAATAAGAAATGGTTTTTATATTCTTTTTTAAATAAATACTGATAACAATATTGACGCACTACGAACTGTAATTGAGAAAAATTTTATCTTTCTAAACTGAGGAAATACCTTGTGAAGCTAAATTGTGCGCACTGAATGGATCATTTATCATTTAAATATATTTCAAATAAATTAATGTGATAAAAAAAATGCTCAATGTATATGAACTATTTTTTAAAATATTTAAAGAAAACAGAGTTATATGTCAAAATAATTCATCTTGATATTTTTAAACCAGTTATAAGGCATCGAGTAAAAAATGCTCATACATTTACTAGTTATATTTCAGATAAAAAACTTGTAAATTCTCTTGAGTTTCTTTAACATAAAATTCTATTAAAAATGCTAATTTTAAAAACTATTAATGATTCGATTCTTTTTTAGATAGATAGAACTACAGATATTTGCTGCTTTAAAAAAGCGTAACGTATGCCTTCTTTTTCTTTTTCCAAATTCCTCCATTTGGATGGCTAAGAAAGAATGCTTTTTAACCATCTAATAGCACAATAGACCACCATCGTGGAAAAGTATGTAGACAGTGTCTTCTTTAATTTTGTTACAAGCATCTCTAGCGGCACGATAATAGGCCCAGTCTTGGTATAACTATTGTAAAAATAGCTAAGATAAATCTCGTGTAAATGCCGGATGTAAAATATTTTCCTGATTTATGAATTGATTTATATAATTTTCTATGAAAAACGTGACTACAAAATAATCTTTATAGAAATGCACTCCACCTTTATGGAATGAAATTTGGATTTGTTCTTTAGTGTGAGTGAACCCTTTCCAGGTGAAGGAGCATCAGTATATTTCCCTATACCTAGCCCTCACTTGGACACCGCTAGTTAAATGGAAGCTGACAGAGGGGGGGGGGGAGTGCCCTTAAATTACCCGCAAGATCCTAGCAGAAGACCCTTCAATATTTGACCAGTTACCTCTAGAGTATCACTTTATTTAGAGGATATTGAGATCACGATCTATTTAACGCGTCACAACCAAATTTAGTCAACATGACGGATCTTTGGTTAATTGGGGATTCTAACACATTACCTTCCGATAACAATAATGACGGCTGACAATCAGGCCACCCCTTGCCTGATTACGAACATTTTTGTAAATCCATATTATATCAATATTAACGATCTATTTCCACATTTCGAGTATATATCTAAGTATTTTTTTCCGATTTAGTAAATTCGACTGGATGTTTTCTGTAGTCTGATTAATAATATTTCTTTCATTCACAATATTTTTATTATACCCTTTTCAATAACTGAGCTGAAATATTATATGCTTTAATAATTGAGTTCAGTTTTAGCACATTTCTGTAATATGATTAGTCATCTTCTGCTGGCATTTCCTTTCTGCTCTTGCAGTTTTCTAAATAAAGTGGCTTTATGCTCCCAGTATCCCAAATGACTTACTAGTCACATTATCCAATGGCCTTATAATCACATTTTTAAATCAGTCACAAGACAGCTATTTATTGGTCAATATTAAAGAATATCTTTAATATCGTGGCTTCTACGGTTCCAATTTAAATATGCGGGAATAAATTTTTAAAATTTTAAATAAATTCTTTAATGGTAAGCTTTCAGATAGCTATGTTCATTTGGTAATTACGTATTTCAAAAGAGTAAAAAGGAATATCATTATAAGTATATACAGCAATATTGCTTAGTTAAGTATATTTCAATAGCGTATTCAATTTCGAAGTTTTCTACTTTAAACAGTACTTGCGAATCTTATTTATCCCCAAAAAAACGTAATTATTCCCCAACTCCCTCTAAAATATTTTTATTTCACAACAAACACGTAAACTGATTGGTGCCGCATTGTTTGCAATTATGTTTAAGCCATTAAATTTAATTATAATTGCTTATGTTTAAACTTTTACGGATAAATAGGTTAGATGTTTAGCTTTTCATGTCTAAGTGCATCATTTTTCTCTACCTTTCACACATTTTCTGACTGCTTGTCTGCTAACCAAAACGGTTAAACAGGGATCATTCAACTTAGTGATTTGAGCGACAGTCTGGTGACGAAATCGACATCTGAGTCGGGCAGTTATCCTCAACTGTTTATCCTCAACTGCTTATTCTAAATTTTGATTTTGTCAAAAAATATATATGATTTCATATACAATAATCTTGTATTTATAATTACAATAAATTAATGAGTCCATAATTATAATTTAGATCATTTTCTCAACTTTATGATTCCCCTTTTTATTTCAATACTTTTTAAATTAAAAGTAAAATAATGCCATTGCATAATTTCCTTTTGTTATTTTAATTTAGTGAATTTACTTTAAGCTATTCTTGCTATATGGTTTTAGTTTAATAATAATAAACAGGTAGCAAAATTTCCTAAGAATTAATAATAGAATCGATTCTTTTCTACGCTATTATTGAAATTCCTTTTATAGTAAGAATATGATTAGTATGTAATGAAAATTATGATTTCTTTTCAATACATAATGCAATAAAAATTTTATATTGGCAATTTTAACTTCATTCAAATTGTATTCTCCATATTATTATGCTATTTTTAGAGGAATATAACGAATAAAATATCCGTGTGAACAGAATCATCTAATATTTGATGATATAAGAAGTTTGACTAACTTCACAAACAATAGTGATTGAGATATTTTGACTGGGATCATAGTATGTGAAAGCAATCTAATAAAATTAATTTAATTTAATTTCATGACTATTTCCGCAACGATAACATGCTACTTCCTGCTTGTTCCTATGTTCCTGCTTACTTCTGTGATTGTTAAAATTTAAAATGGTAGTAGGTTTAAGTTTGACTTTTGAATCAAAATTCCACTATAAATGAAATTTTGTTGGTATTGATGATTATAATGTAACAAAATAATGCATTTTTGTTTTATTTTATATGTGTCAGACTTATCAATTTCTGGGTAAAAATTCCACGTTCACTTTGATAGTTATGCATAAGTGAAGGGCTAATGCTATAAGATTAATGTATACAGTACAAAACGTCTTCCATGGACCACTGCATGTATGGAATTTAGTTATAAAATAATGCTTTAAGGCACTCTCCGGGCTGTTTGAATGAAATTCAAAGACATTTTCTATGTAGGCAACAGCAAAGAAAACAGGAAAATAAAACCCATCTAAAAATCAAATTAAATGCTTAGAATTTGAACATTATTTATCCCTATCTATGTATCAGAATATTTTGTTTATCCGCACTTTGAAAAGTAAAATTTAGTTACGTTTTTTAAATTTAAATTTTTCAAAAATTTCCCTTATATCCGATTTTGTTGGTTAGACATGTTTTTTAAGAAAGAGATTCAACTTATAAATACTAAAAATTGACACATACATACTTATTTATAAATATAACCTCTGAGTAAGTACGTATTTCCATTCAAAGACTTCAAAAAATTTATTTTAACAACATTTTTTAAAAAAATCGGCTTAGCTTATAAGAAAATTAGAAGGAAAATATAAAACAGTTCATATAATCAGAAAGTAAAAATTGTTCATTTTTTGAAGTACTTTCAACTTTAAAACATTTATGATGACACTCTGACATTTTGCATATATTGGGATATGGAAATTATGATTGATCGTAAATATGAAAATTTGTCTTTAAAAAGACTCACGGAATTCGTCATGCCCAAAAGGAAAATAATTAGAATGAAAAAACTGAAGGAAAATCTCGGCCTATATTAAAGTAGTTTTGGAACAATCATCGAAAAAGCGAAATAAATCAACCCGTTTGATGCTGACAGAATGTCTTTATTTGGGGACAATCATCTTTCCAATAAAAAGATTTTAGGAAAATATGCTCAAATGAAAAGTCCTGATGAAAGCATTCTTATGAAGAAGCCCGGTGATATGAATGAGTTCTACCACTGTATTCTATAAATTAAACATATTTCGGTCATTAGCTGGGACATCACTTGGCTTAGATTAAGGCTTTTCAACCTGTGGCCCGCTTGAAGGCACTTTAATGGCCCCACATTTAAATTTAAAGCAATTTCAAAAAATTGCTTAAATATAAGGGAATTTAAAAAAAATGGCTTTATTAGCTTTTTGCCTTAAATTTCTTTTATTATTCTTAATATTTAGAATATTTTATTGACATGTTTAATATTCGTTTGAGAAAAATTTTCTAGAAATGACGAAATGTAAAGATTTTGCTGTCTTAAATGATTTTAAAAATAAAAAGTTTGGTCTTGCTTAAAATAGTGACCATTTCTTTTTGAAAGGTGGATTGTTATCACTAACAGATCTGCAATCGCCAAAAGCAATTTTAAGCAGACCGTTACTGTAGAAAAGGAGGCAAAATAGATGAAGAGAATTGTATTTCTTCTAACATAATACTGCAATCACTTCTCAAATGAACAGGAGTTAGTAAAATATTTTAGTAAATGTCCTGTTTGGATGGGAATAGGCAGAATTTATGCGGTTAATTTTAAGCCAGATTACTCACACTCTTTCTCATTCTCAAATTCAGATGCTTTTATCCTTGTGGAATAGTGCAGAATATCAAAGCATGATAACAAAATATGTTGAAAAGAATCGTCGATTTTTTTCAAGAAAAATGATCTCTTTTTTTTTCTTTTTTTTTTAGAGCTTTAGAGTAAGATAAAGTTTACCTTATTAGCAATTAAACCACAGTTGGGATGAAAGAATTCAACAATATTATACTAAGCACTGTGGGAAATATTCTGCATGAGTAAGTCATTTTCGAAATTATAAGTTGAGTGAATTAAAGTCAAAACTAAATTCAAAGCAGTCTTCTCACCTCAGCGAAAAAAAAACTGTGTCTTCATGTTAGCTATATCATAGAAGAAAAAATTGCTAAACCTTGAAAAATTTATGACTGAGGAGGTTTGTTAGAGAAAGTCTTGTGAATATAACTGATATCCTTTGTCCGTCAAATGCTCTAACAAAATCGAATATTAGCTTATTTAACTTGATAATAGCGCATGAAGTCCAAATTTAAAAAGTTTGAGTTTTGTTCTGTAGCAATGTGGATGACTCAACTATAGCAATAGCGGACCAATAACTATTTTTATTCGTGCCATTGATGGAGATTTAACAATTGTTGATGAACTAACCAACAGTAACGTTGCACTTAAACGTACAACATGTGGAACAGATGTGTATTCAAGTTTGACACAAAATCTGGATAAGTGCGAATTAGATATGTCTGCTGTAATCCAAGACGGTGCTGAATCTGACTGGAGAGAGAAACAGAAATAATCACATAACTGAAACCTGATGGGAAGGCAAATGAAAAATAATATTTTGATGAATTTTTATGGATCATATAACAAGAAAATTTGGGCAAGAAGTCCTTAAATTCGAACAAGTGATGACAGTTGTTGTAAAAGTAATTAACTGCATCCAGGTTGAAAGATTTAGGCACTAGCAAGTCCAATAGTTCGTTGAATGATTTGGAAACTGAAAATAAGGATGATGTATCCAATAGAAGTCTTTGATTGAACCGGTGAAGGATGCTTCAGCCCTTATTTTCTTTAAAATTCAACTATTCATGGTAGCTAGAGGAAAAGAGCTTATTGAGAGATTTTACATTTCTGGTAAATATTACAGATTATTTCAATGCTTTGAAATACCATTTACTAGGTCTGCTTATTCATAACTTTTATGACTCTACAAATGAGTTGGGGACAAAATTAATCTTATAGGAAAGTCATTTGCTGAATAAAAATTCCATTTACTTTTCAAAAATTGAGGAAGTGTATGAAGGTCTCGAGAGCAGGGAATTTAAATAATCGATCACGTACTGAAGATTTATAATTGAAACAAAAATTTTCCGATTTTTGTTAGAATGAAATTTTATACGAGAATTTTCTTTTTGCCGTATTCAGTAGGTAATGAAATTGTTTCCCCTTAAATTCAATTAGAATTTATAGATTTGCCATTTGTTTCTGCAAGTGGAAATATAAGTTTCTTAACTTGCAGTAATGCAATTTTCCTGAAACTTCTACTGTAATCGATTTTTAATCGAAATACGTGACCAAAGACACGTATTTCGATTACACGTATCTCGGAGTTTGTAAACAGGTACTGTTTATATCTTTTATCATTTTCAGTACCTGAATAAATAAACAAGTTTTTTTTTTTTTTTTTTTTTTTTTTTTTTTTTTTTTTTTTAAGAAAAAGTTTAGAAGAAAAACCACACTTGAACGAAAAATCAACAAAATACACAAAACAAAATTTACCTCTGTAATGGTTTTACTATAACAGAAGAGTTAAAAGATTTTTATTAAAAATTTTAGGAAAAATTCATTATGAAAGTTACGGTCAAAGCTGAAAGTTTTTGCTCAGAAGATTTTCTTTCCCAACTCGCACTGAGTTACTCATTTATCATATTCTCCACATCGGTTATCATGCATCATTATTCAACTATTTAGTTTACTAAATGTCATAGGTTAACTTTAAAAAATTTCTATTTTCCTATCCTTTAACTTTTTTGATTAAATAAATAGCAATTATTTTTTGGGAATGAAGAGATGATTTTTTTTGTTAAATTAGCAGGATAAATATTAACTCCTAAAAGTAACATGTTGTAAAAATTAAAGTTTCTAGATAAAAATTTGAGGAATAGTATGGTATTCACGGTAAAAAAAAAATATAATTTTTTAGATTTAAAAGCATCACCAAATATTGATTTTGGTAAATAAGGAATTAAACATCACCCGGTCCGTTTTTTGTTATAAATATTTTACAGTTATTATATGCTTCGAATTTTAGCATTTATTTAATTTCTTTCAATATTTTCAGAATGCAATGTATATAAAAAAAAAATCTTTTAAACAGGCAAGGAATATAGATTTTATAAAAAATATTCTTGGTTCTAAAACGTTTCGTCTGAATGGAAATTAGTAATTTCTAATAGCCCGTCATTTGACTTAAGTGAAAGTGGAGAGAATTTTTTATTTTTATTCTTGAAGCTTAATCACTCTCTTTGCCAAAACTCACCTGCTGCGTAATGGACCACCTGTTCTTTTGTGAAACCTTATTCTACTCCTCCTACCATCTGTTCATGGTAAAAATGACTTTTTTTCAGGAGGTTTTCTAAAATATTTTGTCTTTTTTAAAAAACTGCTCATGTGATTAATTACTTTGAAGGAATAACTAAACAAATCCCAACAACCAAAGCGAGCATTTGAATACAAAATTTATCGAAATTAAATGCGTAAAAATCTGTCTGCACTTCATTAACTTATTGTTGCATGATTTGGTGGCATATTTACTCCATGTTTGGAGGTGTAATAGATCATCGAAGATGGCAAATTTTAAATTATTATATGCAGTTCTAAAATAGCAAAATGTTTTTAAAAGTATAATTAAAATGAGAACCATTTATTGTGTTATAAATAATTTTTATATATTAATAATCAAGGCGCAATAAGGAAATACTCAAATATTTTTATTTTTAAACAGAAAATTATTTAATTTTCTATTTTTATTTGCATGAATGTCCTTATTTTTACTTTTTATATTGTTAATAAACAATATATGAATTTAAGTACACAATTGCTTACTTCTGTAAATGTTCATAATATTATAAGCATAACTCTATTTTCTTTTATTACTTTATTGTAAAATAAATCATCTGCTAGAAAAGATGCTAAATTTTGACAAGAGATGAAATTCGTAAATTAAATACGCAGTGAGAGATCAATTTATAATATGTGGCTATTATTATTTTATTTAAATCTATTTTTGAATTTGATACTTTTTGAAATTCATATTTCACTGAATATATCATAATATACTTCCTTCATAATATATTAATCAAATAATTATAATATAATAATCACTGGATATAAATATACTTCCTTCAAGTTTCAATAACTCTTATCAAAATATATATTTACCTTATTTTCTAATTTAAATATCATCCTTTTATTCACTTTACAAAAAAATAATTAATATTAGCAATCATTTATTCTTACCATTGCAATTAATATTATTAGGTTGGAAATTAAGATGTAGCTCTTTAAAATTTTAATCCTTTTTTCAAACAGTTAATGAGGTTTTTTTTTTTTTTTTTTTTTTTTTTTTTTTTTTTAAAGAAGTACATTTTTAAAAAATGCTTTTTCAAGTTATTTAAATTAAAATATCTGATTACAAGCCGTATATTTGCATTTGTGATTATATCATTTTCCACGTAAAATGAATGTCTTAAGTAAAAATGGATACAATTATTTTGACATACTTCAAAATTATATCTTTAAGAAAGGATTATTTTCAATATCAAAAACTTTTAAATCATAGAAGAGCATGCAGAATTTACATTAAAAGTTAGTTCTAATGCTTAGGAAAAAAATAATTCGAATATTTCTTTACTCCTTAAAATTTTAAGTTTCATCTGCTTGTAAAACTTTATAAAGCTATCAAAAATTTATCATGAAAATACACTGGTTACCAAAAATTAAGGAAAGATCACAAAAATAGGGATTACTCTCCCAAAAATAAGCCAACCTCAATGATATTGGAATATGTAGATAGTAAAAGTTCCTGAATAGTATGACATTATGGAAAATAGTGGCACTGCTGTCGGAATATGTCTTTTGTGAGAAGCATAAAAATGGATGCCTCAGAGGAAGACAGCAATTGTCGCTGCGTGCCTGAGATTAGAAATCTGGTACAGCGAAATTGTAACAAAGGCAATCATTTGAACGAACAATTTCGATGGTAAACTATTGAGAGAGTAGAGGCAGTTCAAAGTCAGATAGAAGTGGCTGAATGTGTATCAGTCTGTGTGTGATTCATAGACTTTGGCAACAAATTCTAATCACGGATTCGGCATCCAGGAGGTTCAGCCAAGGATGACCACGGGCTTCTACGAGAGCCATTAACCGATACATATTTCAAGAGGTTTAGATTAAAGAAGTTATTCAGGTTATAAAAATAATTATTATTTTAGATTTGGGGAGAAAAGATAAAATTTTTGCAATCAAAAATTAAATTATTAGGAAGAAATACTGGGAAGTATTATCATACAATTAATAAAAGCTAATCTAGCATAACTATTGTTGATCTTATAGTCTTTAATTTTACGTAAGTTCTAATCTAACCTCGTGTGTGGATACTTGCATTGTTTCGAAATTGTCTCTAAATTGTTGCTACTAATTGAATCAGTATGATGCGCAAAAAGCAATTATAAAAAGGCAAACAAACCGAACCAAAAAGTTATTAGATCTGTTTTATCATAAGAAGTTTCAATGCCAAATCATATTATCTAAAAAAATTTTAAATTTCAAAAATGAAGTATGAAGAAGAATTAATGATAATATGGAGAAACAATTTTAGCTGATATCTGAAATTATTTTTAAGAAATGAATGAACTACAACTCCTTGAAAAATGTATATTTTTAAAGTTGGTCAAGAGACTTTAATTAATGAAAGCTCTGGCAAAATAATGTCTAAATATACCTCACTAAATCTGTAACACGTAATATTTAGCAAATTATTTTTTATTCTCATTTCCTGTTTAGAATAAAAAAGTAAATAGTTTGATAAAAACCTGTTCAAATTTTAAAATATTATAGAATTTTTTAATTTTACGGAAAAATGAATTAGAATTTAAAGCTATTGAATTCAGTGCACACAAAACTAATATCATCGATTTTGCAGAGGAATTATAATAAAATTAAAAGGAGTAATAAACACGATCAATTGCACTAACGTTGATAATGTAGAATAAAGAAAAATATTTGTTAAAAGAAATCGATACTTTACTGACCAACATAAAAAAATCTATTTCATCTCAAAAATTTTAACCATATTTAAAACCATTCCATTCATTTTTAAAAACAGTCTTTTATAAGAATGATATCTGCATAAAAAGAAAATTTCTCCAAAAATGTTTAAGCGCATATTAATAGCAGCTGTATTCTTCCAAGTAATTTATTTGAAAATAGTACTTCATGAATACCCCAATTTTCACTATGGAGTCGGCAATGTAAATGGGCAGCTGTTTCTTTGAGAATGAGGGAGCAATTACAAATTTAATGCTGAATACATTAATATCCTGATTAATATTGAATCATAGAAAAATAAAAATTGGAAATGACAGGATATATTATTAAAGATATTTGAATGCTATTTATTTATTTTCAGTCGATGATTGTTGGTCGCTTTTATTTTGGATTTCCTTTTTATATTTGTGCAATCGTCAACCTTTTTATAAGTAAATTAATATTGGAAAAAAATTAAATTGCATAAATATCATAAATATGTATCATATATCAAATCAATCAATATTTAAAATTTTATATTAAATGTAAAAAGGGTATATAAATCTTAATATCAGAATATTCATCGCTAGTCAACAATTTCAAATGAAACGATTTCATGGTCTTAAACGATCGCCATTTTTATTTCTGCTATTTACACGCGAATAAAGTGCAGCAGAAATTGACACGACCATAAATATTCGAAACCCAATGACCGAATTCGAGTGAGTCAGTTACAAAGAAAAGTACAAAACGTGCAGAAAGAACTGTTTCACCTTCGAAATAGGAGAAATGAAAATTATGACTTTAACGGAAAAAAGTAGAATTCATACGAGGCTAATAGATTAAGAATCATAATATCCTAATAACCTTTCAACGGACTTTTTGAACTTGGCGTTTTCCATTACTTTTAACGATCTTCTAGTACATTTTTTTGTTATTGTAACAGGTTTTACATAGAATAATGACTCTGAGTTTTTTTTTTATTTCCCCCCCCCTCCCAATATGGCTTTTAGGAAAAATTTAGTTTCATAATTCTCATTTTATTTTTCTTACATTTGAAATTTAAATTTGAAAGATAATTTCAGTTGAAGAAAATTTTTTCTTTTTATCAGCTTTTTGAACTTTTTAGCAGTTATATTTAAAATTATTTTTTCATTTTTTTTTAATATGCTTAGAAGATAAATATTATGTCTCGTTGTCAGTTTAGTCGTATAGTTTTAAGAACTTAATTGAATTTTGTGAATTTCATAACATTGGGGATTCTCAATACTAGTTTTACAACTAGAAAATTGTATCAAATTGGAAACAATTTCTTAGTTTAGTATAGGTAATAAAAATAAGATATATTTATTTACTTTATAATAAATTAATGTAACTATAAGTTAATTAAAAATAATGAATCATTTAACATTGGTCATTAATCCTTTTTACTATTTTTTTATTGACAAATTATATTTGGAAAGGGTTTTCTTTGAAATGAATGCGGAGGATATTTTAAAAATACTTTCATAAAATTTCATAATTTTAAGTGACCAAGCAAAAAAAAAATAAATATTTAATTTTAAAATTTAGAAATTTTTTTTAAAATGAAACATATCTATTAAAACAAAGCTGTCAATATATAGACCTAAATTTAAATAGTGTTTTCGCTTTTCTTAAATATTCATGAGAAATATTGAAACCAGGAAAATATAAATTTATTCTTCCATCAGTACTTCTCAAGTTATAAACAAAACATGAAAAATTTTTTTTATGTTTATTGAAGCATTCTATTTGGAAGTATTTAAAAATTTAAGAATTCTTTTATAGATTTGAAATAAGAAAACATATTTCATATCGATTTGATTTTCGCGAGTGTGAAATTCAAGGATTCAAATATTTCATACTTCTTTAATCTACTCAGACGACTATGATAATCTTTTTAGAATTTCAAAATTATGGCATGAAAAGGCTGAAATATAAAAGGATTATATGAAATAATTTTACCGATACATTTTAGAGCCAGTCTTAATTTGCTGGCTTGATAAAACCAGAGCAGCATTAAAAATATAAATATCCCAGCATAATTTTTTCTTAATCATATTAATTGAGGTTTAGTAAGAGTTCCCCTTTTAATAAAACTCAATTAAAATAATTACAAAAATTAATCAAATTTTTGAAAAAATAATATTAAATAAAAAAAATAAACATTCTTAATTTAATTTTCTACAAAAACTTGATTTTTTTCTGTGTGAATCAAAATGTTTTTCACCTCTTCTTAATTTAGCAAAGATCGCAGACAGTAATCAGAAAAAAAAGTAATACGGCGAAAAACAATCCATCCATACCCTAAGAGCGGATCTTTTTCAGAATCACCCAATTAAAAATCACTTTCATGATTGACTTCCCGCACGTAAAGTGTCACCTTGGCACTTCTTTCTTCGAAGAGGAAGCGGGTAGGGGGGGTGTCGTTACACAAACACAGTCGTGAACAAATATTCACTAACAAAAAACCCAATTTTATATCTGACATTGTTTCATCTGTTTATTATTAATTTTTTTTTCTTTTTTGATGATTCAAGGTGTTTGCATCGAAAAAGCAGAAGTCTAGACGTGTGCCATATCGTTCGCATTCGGCCGACTCATCGAAAAGGCTCTACGGAATCCTTATCACCGAACACCCCATTTCGTCTGCTGATTGACTTGAATCTCGTGTTACACAATTTCCGACAAAGGCGCGGGAATAATAGATATTGTTTGTTTTGCGCCGCTCGGAAAACAAACATACGTCATTTAAAATATTTTTGGCGGTTGCATGCCAGTTCCTGACGTAATAAATGGCGTGTTAGTCATATCTAAAGCAATAATATACAAAATAGTAAATGTGACAGTGAAAGACAAAAATATCATATAATGAAAAAAAAACTATATATATATATATATATATATATATATATATATATATATATATATATATA